>CAUYPK010125924.1:0-31814 GCA_963574355.1 Loris lydekkerianus
TTATGTAACTTTCATCTATTATGTATAAGGAAGGGAGTAAGGAGAATGGTTTTGTGAGAATTTATCTGATATTGCCTATGAAAATTATCAAACCTTAAATGTGCTATATATATACATCATGGAATGTTATTTAGTTGGGAAAAGGAAGAATGTCTGACTTTTGCAGCAGTTAGGAAGAAATTGAATATTATTTTTTAACCTTTCTCATACCTTCAATTTACTTTGCAATGATTAGTAATGTATTTTGCAGTCCACTGTTTAACAGCTGACCAAGCTTGGGTCAAGTCTTCTTTTCTTGGTGTCTTTTCACTAGTTCTTTTGTATCAAAGATAACTATTTTCTTTATATGATGAGCAATTTCAAATATATATGTGGTTTAGATGAGTTTATATCAGATGCTTACAAGATTTCCCTGATTTGGGGTAGGATTAGCCTCTAAACCTCATTCATCCTGGAATATTTTGAGGGTGGTTTTGCACTTGACTTTCACTTCACATGTTTTCAATAAAATTTAATGTTTGTAATGTGTCTATTTAGTAATTTCTGTTTTACTATAATTTCATTGAGTTCACTTAGGTATCCAAACTTAAACATACAATATTAGATCACTAAATCATAAGCATTTGACTTTAAGTAAAAAGTTTAGATTACTATCTCTCACACAAAAAACAGCAAAATTAACCTAAAAATTTGTCTAGAGTACCAACAAGTTTTGCCATCTTAATGTTAGCATGTGTATGCCAGCAATGAAGCAGCCTGGAGAGTGAGTAGCAATGAAATCTGAAAGACTTTTTCCACAGCAGTAGAATTGTTATGTTTCTTACAAGAAGTTATTCAAAGCCTGGAAGATGTCGTAGGGAGTTGGTGCAGTCTCTGGTGAATATGGCAGATGACAGTTTCCAAGTCCAGCTTCTGTAGTTTGAGCAGCATCACTTGTGAGACAGAAACAGCCTTCTCATACAAGAGGATTGGCCTGTCCCTATTTACCACTCTTAGGTGCTTAATAGCAAGAATCTTCATTGTGTCATCCGATTGATTACAGTGGAAACCAATTGTTATAGATTGATCAAGTTTCACGAAGCTTTGGTGGATAATACTAGCACTGGGTCACCAGACACCATTAGCTTTTTCTGATGAACATTTGGTTTTAGACTGTGTTTTGACACTTAACATTTATCCAACCTTTGTGTCAAACACTTGAGTTTGTCGAGTGAGATGAAAACAGAATCCACATTCCATCACACATGCAATTGTCCAAACTAAACCATTTTTCATCACCATAACAACATGGTATAGGAATGGTTCACCTTTGCATTGTGACAGCAAAGGAGGGAGGGCTTTGAAAGGATTTTTCCTCTGATGCTTGTTCAACTCATATGGAACCCATCCATCCAGTTTCTTTACCATCACAATTTGTTTTAAGTGGTCCAATGTTGTTGGAAGAATAGCATCAAATCTTGCTGCTAATTTACTTGGAGGTTGAGATGGATCTGTTTCCTCTATAAATTTCAGCTCATCACTGTCCACTTTGGTCTGAGGACACAAACATCGTGCATTTTCAAGATTAAAGTTATCAGAAGAGAACTTCTGAAACCACTGACGTACTGTGCATTCACTAGCCACAGCCTTTCCCAACACTTTCTTTCTATTTAGAGCTGTCTACACTGCACTTGTTCCACCATGGAACTCATCTTTAAAAATAACACAAATTTTTGACTCATGTGCAATTTAACAAAAATTGCTCTAATAAAAGTAAGATGATCATGAGCCAAAAAGTGAGTTTGAAGAAGGATGTACTGTTACAATAAAGTTTAAATAAATATATAAATAGTAAAGCAAGAAGTATCAATGTGAAATGTCAGAGATATCTACCATCAAACTTAGTACTTAAGAAAATCAGACATTTTATACTTAATAACCTAATATTTCTAACAAACGCATTTTTCATAGGAATTATCGGACGGGTATATTAGTATGCAAAACAGTACAATTATCCCTGTATTCTTGACACTCAACATAGTAATTAATAATATAGCTGGAAGAAGAAGGTTGATGAGGTTAGTATTTTTTTATACTATGTAGTTGTTCTTTTGCAAGTCCATTCTGGAGCTGATGCTTACCGTTTCCATTTAGAGATATGTAACATTTGTGTATCTTTCTATTTTGCAATCTTGATAATCACCATTTATTGTGATCATTCCATATTTTCCATTATGGCTTTTATAACAGAATCTCATTCTTAAATTATTACCTGAAATTCTTCTTGAAGTAGTAACCTCTTGTTCGCCATTTGTTTATCCTTAGAAAATATTGTAACTTAGTTCTACTGTTTTCCTGTAGAATTTAAATCTCCTCTAAACCTATTGTTCATACAATATTAGTGAAATAATATTGCTAGGTTTTTCTTTGTTTTCTAATTGATAATATATAAAATCATTTGTCATATAAATCTTTTATAAGAATTGGCTCTTAGGCTCAGCGCCTGTAGCACAGTGTTTACTGCACCAGCCACATACACCAAGGCTAGTGGGTTCAAATTTGACCTAGGCCAACTGAACGATGATGATAACTGCAATAAAAAATAGCCAGCCATTGTGGTGGGCACCTGTAGTCTCAGCTATTTGTGAAACTGAGGCAAGAGAATCCCTTATGCCCAAGAGTTTGGGGTTTCTGTGAGCTGTGACATCACAGTAGAGTGCCAAAAAGTGAGACTCTGTTTCAAAAAAAAGAAAAAAGAAAAACAAACAAACAAAAAAAAAGTTGGCTCTTAGAAGTTGAGTTTATTATGATCAATTAAGTCCTCAATTTTAAAGTTATCTTATCTCATACCTTCTACTTATTTTGGCTTAATATTCTTTCTCTAGATTTTTGAATATTTTTATTCAAATATGCTGTCTTATCAAACTTTAATCTTCTAAGCCAATAAAGATACTTGTGATACCACTTGATTGGTTTCTCACAATTAGTACTATAGAGCACATTTTTTGACACTCTTAGCAAATGTGCCATATGTGTAAACACTACTAGGTATAGTAAATATCTTAATGACGCTGTGAAGCATAGGACAAAAATAGATTTTCCCTTAAGGAAGTTTCAGGGTCCAGGAGTATTTTCCTTTCTTTTGTTTTGGTTGTTACTAGTGAAAGGGACATGAATCTATCTAACTGCTAGTGACAAATTTAAGTTTTCTTTAGGAAAGAAATACAAGGAGGATATCACATTTAAAAAAATCAGTCAGTATAATTTGCCAACTGTAACAGTCAATACATATAACAGTGAGTCAATACATATAACTCAGAGAGATGTTATACAAGCGTTATACAAGCGATGCAGAAAGTAAACAAAGAATAAAGAAAATCAGTATTTAATAACTTCTGGGAGTCACTCCAACATCTAGCCTGTAGGGAAAAATAGACAAGGTAGTGTTACCGGTGCCTAGAAATTTGGCTTATCAAAATTGGGAACCATAGTGTTCTAATCTCATGGTGGCTGGAGTCTAGAGAAATGGTAACAATTGAAGCAGAAGATACCAGATATGCAGAGGAAGGGTAAAATCTTTAGGCACTCTCATCCTGAGGTCTGATCTCCTTATGATATGTTCTGTTGGCTGGAATAAGTGTTCACCTACATGTTGGAGAGCTAGAAAGTGAAGGTCAGATCCTGTAGAGAACAGAGCAGAGAAATGGTGAAGAAGTGATGTGAGGACAAATAGGTCCAGGACTAACAGACTAAATACACAGATTAAACGAGGAAGCCATACCCAAAGTGATACAAAATAGTGGCTCATAAAAATAATTATTCATTCATTATTAAAAAAAGGTATTCTCAAATTAGATCAAGGATATCTACAAAAAAAATTCTTGAGTAAAATTTCCATGGCATGTGGAAACATTGAAAACTTATACTTTAGGCCAAGCCTAGTAGCTCACACCTGTAATCCTAGCACTTTGGTAAGCTGAGTTGGGTGAGTTGACTACATTCAGGAAATGGAGACCTGCCTGAGCAAGAGACACCCCCATATCTAAAAATAGCTGGGCCGGCGGCACCTCTGGCTCAGTGAGAAGAACGCCGGCCCCATATACCAAGGGTGGCAGGTTCAAACCCAACCCTGGCCAAACTGCAACAACAACAACAACAAAAAATAGCTGGGCGTTGTGGCAGGCACCTGTAATCCCAGCTACTTGGGAGGCTGAGTCAAGAGGATCGCTTGAGCCCAAAAGTTTGAGCTTGCTGTGAGCTATGATGCCACAGCATTCTACTGAGGGCAATTAAGTGAGGCTCTGTTTCAATAAACATAAAGTAAACTTATACTTTAATATTGAAAACCAGACAAAGATATCTGCTATTACCATTTATATTCTTCATTTTAATGAAAGTAGAACATAGGAAAATATTGGGAAGCAGTAGAAGTCAAAGAGATATGAATCAGAGTATAAGAAACAATGCTACTATCATTAAATGTGAATGAAATGTATATAAGAAAAATCTACTAAAGAAAAACTTCACTAGCAATAAAATCACTTTTAAGGGTTTTAGGTATAACATCAATAGATAAAAATGCAATTTGTGCTATAGGAATGGACAACATGAAGATGAAATTAAATAAACATTGTAAAGGATGATAAATACTATATAGTAAAAAAAGAATAAAATATAAGAATTTCATAAAACAATTATGTAGCTATGATTGAGAGAAGTTACCAAATATCTAATTAAATGGAAAAATATTATTTGTTTCTAGATAGAAGAATCAATATTGTAAATAAGATAATTCCTCCAAATTTAAACCATAGATGAAAACAGTTCTTCTCCCACAAATAAAAAGCAAAAGTGTTATTTGTGAAGGTCTGTGTACATCTGCCTGTGTACATGAAACTTGGCAAGTTAATTCTAAAATATAAAAATACATGCAAGTGATTAAAGAAAGTGAGCACTTTTGGGGGGAGTGGAGAAGAAGGTCTGATGTTTAGGGTTATTATAAAATAAGTATAGCAAATAAGTTTGTGGTAAAGATACAGGCGTAAGCAAATACAATAAAGAAAGAAGAGAATTTGCCAAAACATATCTCTGTTATACATGGTCTCCTGATTTATTTAAAATATGCCCCTGAGGAGAATTCAGGGAAAGAACAGTTTTTTTTACTAAGAAATGACAGTGGAGGGGGCAGAGCAAGATGAAGGCTGAGTAACAGCTTCTTTCCAACGGGGCATGGTGAGATTGGGGAGAGAAGACTGCAGGCACCTGTGGCTTGTGAGCTCTGCCCAGAAACATTCCTTTGGGGATGCAGGGAGGCGGAAAGAGACTTATGGACCCCAGGAGGAGGACAAAAGCTAAGCTGAAGTGGCAAGTGGTTGCACTAGGTCTGAGGCCCTGACGCCTGCCGTGGCTGTAGTTACAGCAACAGCAAGATTGCAGACAGGAAAGGCTTTACCTGTAGGTGTTTTGTTTTTCTGGAGTTGGCCATTTGATTGAATTACCATGGAGACCATGGGCAAGTGTTTGACTGTGAGTGGTGTCCAGAGTTCGGGAGTGAGCCACTGGGCCTGAACAGAGCTTTCATTGTTTGGCTGGGGGCCGCCCCACGTGCAGCCATTGTGGGAGAGCTGCCCTGCAGGCTCCACCCTCAGGGTCCCAGAGTGAGGTCCATGCTGGGCGACCTTGTTCAAGTGATCTAGTGACTTTGCACAGGCCCAGAGGTGGGGACTGAGACTCAGAGAAAAGCAGAGCTTTCATTGTTTGGCAGTAGGAGAGATGCCAATATCATTAATGAATATGGATGCAACAATATTCAATAAGATCCTAGCAAACAGAATTCTACAACACATTGAAAACATACACCTTGATCAGGTTAGTTTTATCCCAGGGTACAAGGTTGGTTCAACATATATAAATCTATAAATATAATACATCACATAAATAAAATTAAAACCAAAAACCATATGATTCTCTCAATTGATGCAGAAGAAGCTTTTGATAACATCCAGCATCCTTTCATGGTCAGACTATTTAAGAAAATAGGCTTAGAAGGGTCTTTTCTTAAACTGATAGAGACCATCTACAGCAAACCACAGCCAGCATCATTTTCAATGGAGTAAAATTGAAAACATTTTCACTGAGATCTGGAATGAGTCAAGAATGCCCTTTGTCTGAACTGCTATTCAATGTAGTAATGGAAGCCTTCCCCATCACAATCAGACAAGAGAAGTTGATCAAGGGTTTCCAAATGGGGTCAGAGGAGATGAAATTCTCACTCTTTGAGGATGACAATCATCCTTTACTCGGAAATCCCCAGGGACTCACCTATTAATCTCTTAGACATGATCAAGAAATACAGCAGTGTCTCAGGATACAAAATCAATAATAACAAATCAGTGGCCTTTATATATGCCAACAAGAGTCCAGCTGAAAATATAGTCAAAGACTCTATTCCTTTTACAGTAGTGCCAAAGAAGATGAAATATTTGGGAGTTTACCTAACAAAGGATGTGAATGATCTCTATAAAGAGAATTATGAAACTCTGAGAAAAGAAATAGCTGAAGATGTTAACAAATGGAAAAGCATACCATGCTTATGGCTGGGAAGAATCAACATTACTAAAATGTCCATACTGCCCAAAGCAATCTACAGATTTAATACAATCCTTATTAAAGCACTTTTGTCGTACTTTAAAGAACTTGAAAATATAGTACTTCAATTTACTTGGAATCTGAAAAAACTCGAATAGCCAATACATTACTCAGAAATAAAAACAAATGAGGGTGTATCACATTAGCAAACGTCAGGCTTTCCTATAAATCTATAGTGATCAAAACAGCTTGGTATTGGTACAAAAATAGACAGATAGATTTAGGGAACAGATTCATGGAACAGAATAGAGATCCAGGAGATGAATCCAGTCACTTGTCATCATGTGATCTTTAATAAGCCTATCAAAAACACTCATTGGGGGGAAGATTCCCTATTTAACAAATGGTACAGTATGAACAGCCTGGCACCCTGTAGAAGACTGAAACTGGACGGTGGCCGTCCACCATTAACAAAAATAGATTCTGCCTGGATAAATGTCGTAAGCTTAAGATATGAAACTATAACAATATTAGAAGAGAGCACAGGGAAAACACTTGAAGAAATTGGCCTGGGAGAATAATTCATGAGGATGATTCCCCCGTGCAATAAAAGCTACACCAGTAATATATCTGATCTGATCAATCTATAAATCTTCTGCACAGCCAAGAGTACAGTAAGTAAAACAAAGAGACAACCTTCAGCATGGGAGACGATTTTGGCAGGTTATGCTTCTGACAAAGGTCTGATAACTAGAATCGACAAAGAACTCAAACTAATCCATAAGAAAAGAACAAATAACCCCATTTCTATGTGGGCAAGAGACCTTAACAGAAACTTCTCTGATGAAGATCGGTGCATGGCCTCAAACAGATGAAAAAATGCTCACCGTCTTTTTTCATCAGAGACATGCAAACCAAAACCTCTTTGAGATGTCATCTAACTGCCGTAAGATTAGCCCACTTAACAAAATTCCAAAACTACAAATGTTGGCATGGATGCAGGGAGAAGAGAACACTTTTACATTGCTGGTGGGAATGAAAACTAATATGACCTTTTTGGAAAGAGGTCTGAAGAATACTCAAGGAACTAAAAGTAGTTCTACCATTTGACCCTGTCATTTTTCTGTTTGGTATATACCCAGATTATGAAAACTCATTTTGCACCGAAGGCATTTGCACCAGAATGTTTATTGCAGCCCAATTCATAATTGCCAAGACATGGAAACCACCAAAGTGCCCATTGACCCGTGAATGGATTAACACATTGTGGTACAAGAGCATGGAATACTATGCAGCCATAAACAAGATGGACCCTCCACATCTTTTATGTTTACCTAGATGGAACTGGAACATATTCTTCTTAGTAAAGTATCTCAAGTACTCAATACTGTGATGAAATAAATATATAATAACATACACATTCATACAACTGATAAAAGAAAAATATACCCCAGAAAGTAGGAGGGAAGAAGAGGGAGAGAAGGGGAGAGAGGGAGGGTATTGGGAGAGATGGAGGGTATTTGGTGTGACCTCACCTAATGTACACAATACAATGGATACATTTCAAACCTATTAAGAAAAGAGTATAATTGACCTAACACAACAAATAGGTAAGCGAGGTGATGGATGTGTTAACAGATAGATATAAGCATTTCACATTGTATATCGAATTAGTTCACTGTACCCCATCAATGTACATAGTTATGATTTACTAAAGAATACAACCACAGTAAAGTATATATTTAAAAAAGCTTATGAGAAGATAACGACAAGAAACTAAGAAAGAAAAGAGGAAAAGAGACTAATGCAAACCATACCCTAAGAGTCATCTTTTTAAAGAAGCACAAAAACAGGCATTTCTCCACACAAGACCTCTCCATATGTGGTGGGGCCTGTGGAGTACTTGGATAGTTCTTCACCAGGCTCTGCTGCCATCTTTACTAGCTCCTGTGTGTGAGACAGCTGCAGAAGCAGTGATGGTGGATGGAGTTCCTCAAGGGTCCTGGACAGTGCGGTGTCCCCCAAATAGGCAAGTCTGAAGAATCTTTTTAAAATTAGGAGAGGTGTGGAACTCTTCTTTGTCTGCAACAGCCATCTAATCCTCACCCCACGCACAGATCCTACGTTTCTCCTGGGTCACAACTAGCCACAGCAGCCTGTATCCTCTGTAGGCTGTCAGCAGGGTCAAATCTGTCCTTTTCCCCTATGTTATAGCCATAAGATCCTCTCATATTTCTCTCCAGGTGGTATGTGTTTGGGATTCTGGCTCCCTGATTAAAGGCTTTCTGAGTAATATTACCTCCCTGTATTCTCTGTGATGTGTGTCTAATCCTTGCACAAAATGGATCAGGGTCATAGGTACAATGGAGAAGCTGTCCTAAGAGGCAGGAGATATGTAAGTCAGGGTATTATTTGTTAGAGGAAGAGAAAAAAATTCTGATATATTTCTTCAGTTTATCTACTAAAGATTAGTCTCTTTAGGACCTTCTGTTCTTAAAGATGTACTTACTACATGGATGAGTCTGATAGTCAAAATTTTGTGAGTCTTTCACTTCTGACATTACCTAAAATTGCAGTTACTCAGTCAGTGCATTGACATATTTTTGCCATTGTTAATAACAATATATTAAAAATATTCTATGTAAGTGATACCTACAAGAGTTTTTGTGTGTATGTATATAATTATATGAATTATCTGAAAGTTTCATGAGAAATTACCTAGCCTTATTAAAGTGTTTTATTCTGATATCCTCTATTATATTTCTAGTCCATTCATTATGTTCCCCCAAAATAATGTTAAGGAAAGGCCAGCTCTCACTCACTAGAGAGGCTTCAGGTAGTTAGAACATCCTCTAGAATCATACTTTCTGAAGCAACCCAAATGCCATACACTTTCCTGATTTGATCTCATTGAGAATGGCTGGCATGTGTATTTTCAGAGGCTGCCTCAGGTTCCTGTCGTGAAGAAGTAGAAATACCAAGGCACTTGTGGTAAGGTGAGGACCCTCACTAAGGCGAGGACTCTAAAAATTCCCTCCAACATATCCTGTCATCTGTCTTTTGTTGTGGACGACACACTCTCCCCAACTCTACTACATGCCCTCCCCTCCATTGTGAAAATTTCTTACTCCTAGCTTTATGTCCATGAAAGAAACATTCATGCATTAGACCTAGTGAAATCTGAAACATTTTGCTATTTAAAAGACACTAACAGAAGAAGCAAACTGCAATTGACAGATCAGGTAATAATGTTTGAAAACCACGTCAACACAGTATTTGTTTCCTAAATGAAGAAACTCTTTGAACTCAACAGTGAGAAATGAAGAGTCCAAATAGACAATGGACAAAAGACTTGAACACATGCTTTACCAAAGATAATATAGAGATGCCAAATAAACAGATGAAAATATGTTACCAAATAAACAGATGGTAATATGTTAAGTGTAATTTTTTACGGAAATGCAAATGTCAATCACTGTAAGATGGCATTTCGCGCTGTTAGAACACCCTTAAAAAATGCTAAGAATAGTTCTGGTGAGTATATGGAGCAGCTATACCACTCAGTCATTGATCATGGGAATGTAAAATAATCTGGGCTCTCTGAAAAAGCATTTGCAAGTTTCTCATAAATGTAACACATTCTGATTTCTTTCATGGTAAAATGAAATTTAGAAAGTCATAATTGAATAAAAGTATTGATTTTTAAAAATTTATTACACTGTTCATTTCACCTGTACAACAGAGGAAATTCATGTTAAATTTCTCCTCTAGGATTAGAAACAAGAAACATATACTTCACATTTTTTATTAGTTTGTATAATTAATATATTTTTAATTTTTAAATTAATATGATCCCTTTACCCATAGAGAGTGCTGAATACCCCTCACGTTGTGCACATTGATTGAAAATCTGCCAATTGTCTTTTCCTCCCACCAAACTTCTCTCCCCTCTCCCGTCTCCCCTCCCCCTTGCTAGGCACAATTTGTGTTTGTGGGTTGGACAATATATATCAGTGGGTTGGATCTCAGTAAAGGTATCACTATGTTACTGCCCTGGCATCATAACTTACAGTTACCTCAAATTCTTGGGTCAAGCAATCCTCTTGCTTCAGCCTCTTAAGGAGCTGGGACCACAGGTGCCCACCACAAAGTCCAACTATTTTTAGAGATGATTTTCTAGCTCTTGCTCCCACTGGTCTCAAACTCCTGAGCTCAAGCGGCCCAACAGCCTTGGCCTCCCAGAGTGCTTGGATCACAGACATGATACACCTTACCTGGCCAGAAGCACTTATTTTTGACATACCCCTACTGCATATTTACCTTGACAAAAAAAATTCCATGCTTACACAACAGAACCTACACAAGGGTGTTCATTGCAGCTTTATGAATAGTAGCCCAAACCAAATGTCTTTCAATGAATAAACGGGTAAAGAGTAGTGATCCATAGCCGTGAAGTGTGCAGATCCCTTGCGCTCAGGAATTAGAGAACAGACTGAGCAAGAGCGAGACTCTGTCTCTGCCAAAAATAGAAAAAATTACCCATGTATGGTGGCCTATGTTTATACTGGTGAGGCTGAGACAGGAGGATCATTTGAACCCAGGAGTGAGATGTTGCAAAGAGCTCTGATGACACTACTGCACTCTAGCCTGTCTTGCAGTGCAAGACTCTGTCTCAAAAACAAACCGAGGAAGCACCTGGGTCTAAACGGGCCTGTTGGATAGTCTGCAAGGCCACAAAGCACATGGTGTTGCCCACCTGCCCAGCGGCTCCCTTTGTGGAGCAGATTCTGGAGCAGGGTCAGAGGGCCCAGGGTTAAGGACCCAGTCTTCAGCATCCTGGCAGTGGAAGGCGCCCAGGTCCCTCCAGGAGTGTAGAGGACCCAAACTCCCAGTGGAAGGAGCTCAAGGAGCAGAGCTGGGCCTAACTGGCCATGAACCAGTGGCTGTGGGGTTGCTGGGGGAGAGCGACAGTCTGAGATAGAAATGTGAGCACCTTCAGCAAGCCCAGGAGGATCTAGAGTGGGAGGGCTGGCAGGTGAAGCTGGCAACACTGCAGGAGATGGAAATCACCTTCTCTGGATGACCTCTCAGATGCTCACCCTGGGCCTGGAGACCTGTGTGCCAGTTGACTCCAGGTTGGCACTTCACATGTGTCCCCAGCACTCAGGCTCATCCCTGTCTTGCTGAGCTTGTGTGATTGCCCAGCAGGCACCCTGCTGGAGGGTGCGGACTCCTGCTCTGCCTTGATCCTGTCCCTCCTCTGCTCACAGTGGTGGTAGCTCTAATAGGAGGCGGAATCTTTGGGGACAAGAACTGCATCCTTTCTGACCCAGGACAGGCACATATCTATCTGTATTCCTCTGAGGCCTGGTACCAGGACCACAGTTGGAGTGTGGTTCTGACTAGTTAATGTTGGTCTAGTAACATGGGTGTCCACTGAGTGTTTGGTCTAGTAACATGGGTGCCCACTGAGTGTCAGGACCCGCTGAGGGCTGGCTTCAGCCACTGGTCTGGCTTCCTTTTACTTTCAGGGCTCCTTCCACATTTATCTTAACAATGGCACCTGGCTGCTGGGATGACTATCACCACTGCCTATGAGACCCTGCCAGGCTCAATTTCAGCCAGTGGCTGGCAGACTGGTTCTTTATTCACAGCCCAGAGCTGGCTGGGGTCATCCAGGTCTGTCTGAAACCCATGCAAGTGGGAGCAGCTCCAGGGCCTGCCAGAATGCAGGTTTTGGCCCTCAAGCAGGTGGAGATTCCCTAGCCAGAGGACCTTGAAAAGGACCTTTACTGGTAACAGTCAAATTAGAAAGTAGAGACATCTGGGGCCTGGGAGAGGTGGTTGGGAGGCCACCAGGGTACCCCCGGGGTCCTGCTGGTAAAGTCTACCTTGAGCCCAATGGGTCTGAGAGGTGCCTCTCCAAGCCAGTCCTGGAGAGTCTGAAGGGGATGAGCATGGACTCAGGACAGAACTCTAGAGCAGATGAACCCCAGGGACTGGCTGGGTTCTGTTCAAGAGCTGTGTGCAGAGAACACCCATCAGACCTAGGGACCAAGCCTGGGTCCTGCTCTTTTCAGACCCACAGCTGAATTTGGAATGTGGTAGATATTTCCTTTTCCCCATGGAAGGGGTACATGAAGACTCTCTGATTCAGCTTGTATGTTGGGTGGCTTCTGATTTGTCATCTCACCTGGAAGATCCTTACTTACTTACCCGGAGTGACTCTTGGGTACTGGTTAAGGTCTCTGCCCAGGTGTGATAGCTCCTGGACCAAATTTCAGGGCCCAATCCCTGCCACTCCCTCTCCTACTTTGCTTATTGAAGACCTGGGCCAGGGCACTACTCTCCACAAGTGACTTGATGTGGGGTCCCCCCACCCCCTGCTATGCAGTCACTGTATAGCCATTGGCTATAGTGTCAGTGTCAGGTGCTGCCTCTGCCCAACCCCAGCTCGAAATGTCTTGCCTGCAAGAAGGTTCAGACACAGGTGTGGTTTCCTGGCTTTGGGGTTACTGTCCACCCTCAGAAGCTCTCCAGGGATCAAGGTGTACTCTCACCCAGCTGGTTCCCTGTCCATCCAGACAGTGCCCCTAAATAAACTCCAGGCCTGAGAACTGCCTCCTTCTGTTCAGCAAAGCCTTATTATTTTGTTTCTGACAGGAGCGATGCTCCAGGCTCATCCTGTGGATCCAGCATGGTTGCAGACTAATGACTGGGATAGAAGGACTGGGAAAGCCACCCCCCCCAATTCCCCCTCATCCTCAGCCCATTTTGGGAACAAGACCCCCAGGCAATGTGGGAGCAATTGGATGGCTCAGTTTATTTACGGTGTACGGTAAGCAAGAAACAAACAAACAAACAAAAACAACAGCAACAGCAAAAATAACAGATGACAGATGAAAGATACATGCATCATTATGCTCATTCATTATGCTCAATGAAAAGAGGTCCATCATAAAAGTCAACCTTACCTACAAAAGGTCAAAATTATGTGTATATGTGCTTTTGTGTTTCCCACAGCTTTTCTATCCTAATTTGAATTTTAGTGCATTTGAAATGAAGGCTTTTTCATTTGACAGATTTGCATGCTGAAATAGTTTATATTTACTTCTGAATTATACAACTTCTACCTCTTGAAGTAACAAAGACTGGATTTACCCACCTGCTGGAAACAATGAAAAAAAGGAAAATAGACATGTGGCTGACAGGCAACACAGGGGTCCAGGCTGCTTTCCTTTTGCAGTTCTACCTTATAAATGCATGATCTTCATGTTTTCTGCTTAATGGAAGAAAAAGCATGGACAACTGCAAACTGGATATCAACTACCTTGGCTTGAAAATTTCAAATATGATATTGACTCATTTATGTATAGCAATGGCCAGTGTTAGTCACGTGATTTTTGACATTTTCTTCATTTCAGATTAACATGAGTGCACAAATGTTTAGGTGACATTTATTTTCATTTCTACCTTTATTTTATTAAGTCATAAACATATAGATCATGTATACATCGATGCCTTCATGGGGTACAATGTGCTGATTTTATATACAATTAGGAATGCTTACATCAAACTAGTTAATATAGCCTTCACCTCATTTACTTAATTATTCTGTTAAGACATTTATACTCTATACTTAATATATTTGACCTGCACCTTTGCAAGATGAACCATAGGAATGGTCCCATCATTTACCCTCCTTCCATTGAATGTCCCCCCTCCCCTCTGATTCCCCTCCTCTTCCCTCCCTCATCTTGGGCTATAGTTGTGATTTATCTTTCTTATGAAAATGTGAGTGATTATAAATTGGTTTCATACTATTAATAGTACTTAATACATTGGATACTTTTTCTTCATTTCTAAGATAAAGTTCAAGCTGTAGGTCACATGATTATCTTAACTACAGGGACACTTGGTAAGGTAGGAGACGAAGATAAGATGTGAATGAGCACCTGCAATCTCTCCCATGAAATGTTACATAGCTGATACTCAACAGAGAGGAACTCTTAGAATATTTTTGATAATCACCCTCTTCATTTCCTGGCAGTTCTCCAGCATGCCGAATTTCCTTGACATTCTCCAAATGTTTCAAGATGCTATTCTGTTGTATCCCTCTATGTTGGACAGTTGCTGCCAAACACAGGTTCACATCAATTTTTTTTTTAAGACCCTATAAAATCTCAGCAGGGAGGCTTTTCCTTTTTAATTCCATACTATCTTTGTGCACTGACTTATGTAATAACTTGCAAAATTTGAACAGTATGAGAATTTTCTTCTTATTATTGGTATATGGCTAAATCTGCAAAGTCCTGCTACCTTCAAATACACTTGACATACGTGAACACTTGTACACATGCCACTAGACACAACGAAAAAACAGAATTTTCTTGTGGGGAAAGCAGAGAAATAAGAGGCAAGGGAAGGATACTGAAATATTTTTATCTTTGCCAACCAATGATAACATGCCTGCCAATGAACCACATTTAAACTCTGAGGATTCCAGGGATTTTAGAAAATAAATCATCAGTTGATTTGTGCTAAGCAATGAGCTCCATGATCTTTGGTATTTCCTCATCTATCATTGATGAGAAAATCTTAACAACATTGGTAATATCACTCATTGGTCTATGTCAGGCATCCTCAAACTTTTTAAACGGGGCACCAATTCACTGTCCCTCAGACTGTTGGAGGGCCAGACTATAGTTAAAACAACAACAACAACAAAAAAAAACAAACAAAAAAAAACTATGACCAAATTCCCGTGCACACTGCACATATCTTACTTTGAAGTAAAAAAAAAAAAAAGGGAACAAATACAATCACACCGCTTTATGTGGCCCCGCGGGCTGCAGTTTGAAGACCCCTGGTCTATGTGTTCATTAGTCAGTCTCAAATGCAACAACGTACTAAAATTCTACTGCAAATATTTGGGTGGATTCAAAATCTCCTCTCCATCTTCAGCATTATATCTGCTAAACTAGTAGATTTTAGGCAAAATTGGACTATACTTAGCTTTGTAGGAAAACACTTTGAGGATGTGGTAGAGACACAGCTGGGAGGTCAGGTCAGGTTTTTCACTGTCAAAATCACCTCTACATAGAGCAACATGTTCCTATGAGCATAATACCACTGAGATGGAAGGGATTGCCAAGGAGTTGGAATGCTCTAAATTGGGGGAAAGGAAGATAATTCTGCCCTGTTCTTTTTCACTTGAGGTCAGGGTGCAGCTTCCGAGAAGGGTGTCATGAAGGTCAGCAGGTCAATTTCCAGTTCGGACAAGAGGACTGGAGAAGACTTAGGAGATGGGTGCTGCAATGCATAGAGAGAAAATGCCAGCCCCTGCACAGAGTCAACTCTGAAGGAACACTGGGTTTACAAGAACCAGGGAACTAGTTAAATGACTCCCACAGGCCATCCTACCTGATGTTTAAATCTTATTTCAACCTTCCTTCTCTATACCTCATTTAAGTTTATTGAGAGGCGAAAAGGATAGTGACAAGAGAAATCAAGAAAGAGACAAAGGTTTGACTCAGACTGGGAAGAGTAGAACAAAGTAAGCTGTAAATGAATTTAAGGAAGCCACCTAGCTCCAGCTCTCTAATGTCCTAGACGTTTGAAGTTGGACACAATCTGTGACACACCACTCAGGGGTGGCTAAAATTAGAACAGGGACTTTATCTAACAAATGCAATCAGTGCAACCTAATTCTTTGTACACTTAATGAATGTTAAACAACAAAAAAAGAAATTGTACACAATCACAAGGTCTCTGAGCCTTAGAACTGGAAAGTTTTTAAAGTAAATGCAGCACGGGACATGATACTTGATGTATCTGAGGACCTTAGCTAGTAGCACTTATTCTCATATTCCCAAATTGCACCCCAAATCCTACCACCCTCCCTTGTGTGCACATGTGTATATGTGTAACAATTTTCCAAATCAAGGCTTTTGCAGAAAACAGAGAATTCAATGGGACATGAAATAGCAAATCACACCAAAACGTCCTTCAGCAAGTAAAATTTTTGCCTTGGAAATGGTTATTTAATTTGGAGTAGGGGTGTTTTCCACAACTTAATGTAATTCAGATTTCATAGTATTTCTATCAAGGACCAATTCCTCTCTTTGTTCCAGGTGCTGGTCAGCACTTACCCAACACCCTCCCCCTTTTTATTTATTTCTCCTATACCAAAAATTTAGCCCTTCCTTGTTGCTAGCCAAATTACACTGAAAACAATCAATTTATATTCTTCTTTGAAAGAAGTGGGCACTGGCGTTCTTGGGCCATGGCAGAGTGACCCGCAGTAGACGTCAGGTACCTAATCTCAACAGAGTAGCATCCTTATTTCTCATAAACTCACTGAAGATGATATGTATAGAACACTTAGTTTTTACACTGTGTTCAATTGCATTGAGACACAAATAAAGGATAACTTCCATTTCTGCCACAGGTGAGAATCTCTCTCTTATATACCCATGACCAAAATTTAATAGATAGCAAGAGCTTTCCACTATATGCTTTTGGGTTTCTGTGCTGACATACACTATTTGAGGGTCTGGTCCTGTTCACAATGTCCTCAGCCTCACCTTGCACACTATCTAGCTTAATGTAAAATCAACTTCCACTAAAATATATGAAGTTTTCAAAACCCACACATTGCCATGCTTCAAGGGTAAACAAACACTTAGTGGACTGGCTCACGTGGACTAGCTCTACCTAATTCCACCTTCTTTTTAATTAAGCTTAAGGTTTTAGAAGATTCTACCACAATCCTCAGAAAATTATAGCTCCCATGATAAAATTCTATGAGTAGGTCCTGAAATATTAATCCTAACATCCCCAGTACCATTAAAATGCTGCCCAAACAGCAGGTGTTCAATGCGAGTTTTGGGTTAAAGAAACCAGTAAACATGGGATCTCAATTTATTAGTATTTATTTCAAATACACTCTGGAAAGAGCTAAGTAAATTGATGTAAACATTATATAATTTTTCAGAACAAAGACAAAGAAGATAAAAATGATACGATGAATATGTTTTTTTTAGTTCTCACAATGATCCTAACTATTTGAATGCTGAATTCTTCCATAGTTCAGAGGAAATGCTTATCAAAATGCCATGTTACCTCACATCACAAAATAAAATGTATGGTATTATAGCCCAAGGAAAGCTCGTATGATTCAACCTCATGAATACTTTTCAATGTGTCACCAATATTATTTTCAACACGAGAGTACTGAAGATAATTAAACTTCTACTAAAAGAAATAACACTTGCCTAATATACTCATAAAAAAAATAAAAGAATAAATTGTCAGCTTACACATAAAAAATAGGCACATACAGATAACAAACACTGTTTCCCCCAGCTCCACCCTGGACCTACATTCTTTGAACATAAACTGCCCTC
Organism: Loris lydekkerianus; assembly: GCA_963574355.1. Classification (NCBI taxonomy): domain Eukaryota; kingdom Metazoa; phylum Chordata; class Mammalia; order Primates; family Lorisidae; genus Loris; species Loris lydekkerianus. The sequence goes on from CAUYPK010125924.1 coordinate 17,976, forward strand.
TTCAGATACATGAACAAGGGACCCCTCACTTCACTAGGTGTGGGAGAAGCTGCCAGACACAGCATTGGAACTCACAGTGGCCATGGACGTGGAGGGAGCCCTGACTGAGAGAGCCTTAGCTCTCTCTTCTTCTTCTCGCAGAGCCTCCTCATACTGAGATGGGTAAGACTTTGGGTCTGTCCCATCAACTTTGGCCAGAAACTCCAAGATTTCCATCTTTCTGGTTTCAGCATGGGCTCTTGGGCCCCACAGGAATTCATATCGTGCAGGATCACTGTTGGCCACCTGGCGGTACTCCAGATACTTTTCCTTCACCAAATCATTGGTGAGGAACTCTTTGGGCTCCCCATAGATGAAGTGCTTCTGGCCAGAATATATTTCTCTTATATTTAGCACTCTCCATACTTCCTCTTCACAAACACGGTTGCCATGCATGAAGATCAAACACAGCATAAGGATCAGCAGGCCTGTCTTGGGCAAGCCTTCTACAGCACCCAGCATCCCATCATAGGTGAGACCCAATTTGATGAAGATACCATAGCAGTGGCTGGTGGGGTCCACTTCCTTCACATCAAGGCCATAGATCATCTCCATGTGCTCACAGGCTCTCAGGAGGATCTCAGGGTAGTGGTCTGCATCATCTTTGATGATAATCTTCAACATATCTTGCTTTGTGGCTACCTCTTTCATTCGATATTTCAGCAGCAGGAAACTCTCCAGTAAAGTCACTTTTTTTTCTAGAGCATCTATGGACATATTCCTGGGTTTTGCTGTAGCTTCTGAGGTGCTCATATTCTTTTCTTCTTTGGTCCTGGAGCCTTCCTCAGGTTGGCTTGATGAGGTGGCTGTGATGGCAATGGAAGTGGAGAAGGAACTCTGAGGACCCTTAGGAGTACTCAGTGTCTTAGCAGCAGGAGCCGTATTCAGCCTGATTGGCATTAGTAGGCGGGAGAAGGAGGGAAAGATTTCCTCTACAGCCTTTGGGACCTGTGCATTCTCCAGGCTTTGGGTCTCACTCACATGACTTTGATCATGTGTGCATTGTGAATTCTTCTCATCCAGAGGAAGGGGCATGATGTCTCTTGCTGGTAGCAGAAATCAGGAGTCAGCAAAGGAAGGTGGATAATTCAGAGTCAATGCCTAAGGGAGAGAGGTGAGATGTCAGTGTTCTCAGTTGCTAAATCATCTGTAGTGTCTCTGATGGAAGTTACTGCCAATGGAATTTTCTTGACAATAGTGTTATAAGATCTGACAGGTGACTTATGTCTTTATTTCTGGGTCACCCAGGAACCTGAACAAGAAAAATGAGTATCCTCTTCAAGGTGGTAACAACCAACCTAACACCAGATGTTTGGGTTCACAGTGGACAGCTATTATTTGGCTCTGTAAAACCCCATCTGTTCTGAGAAAAGTCGGGCCATGAGATTAGGACCAGAATTCCTACTAACTTGTCATTCACTGGGCCCTATGTCTCCTCTCCTGTGCTAATATGAGGCTCCCCCCCTCTCCAGGCCTGAAAACAAGTCACATCTCCTAGGACAAATCTTAAAGAAGTATTCCTCCAGCTACTCAAGCTATAGTTTCCCAGGGCTGACAGCCAAAGCTGGATTCCATACAAGCCATTGCACTGGTGTGCTCAGCGCCCTTAGTTCTCACTGAGGCAAGCCCAGGGATTCTTTATTTTTTTCTAACTTAATTTTGTCACCTAAGTCCAAAGCCTCCATCTTCTTGTAACACTGGAAAATTTTATGAGGTGTCACCTCCATCTAACAGGTTGATCCATATTCTCTCAAGGATGATAAAAAAGCAGTGCTGGAATTTCATGATCCTCTTTCTTCTGAGGGGTATAACCCCTCAGTTTTCATTTGGGCTCTTTGACTTGGCTAGGTAAGGGGCCTTCCTACTCTTTCAACTAATGCACATACTGTGCCTTCAGGAATACCTCATCTTCTGGAGTCACCAGAAAGGAAGTGATTTAGGATACTGCCCATTCACTGCCATGGCTTCTTCATAGTGCTAATAACTAGGGCAAGACACCATGGGAGTCCCCCCTGTTCTGGTGTGGGTGGACTTTGTGTAACATATTCAGAGTCTTTCCTGTGATTCTTTTTTTTTTTTTTTTTTTTTAGAGACAGACTATCACTTTATGGCCCTCGGTAGAGTGCCGTGGCGTTACACAGCTCACAGCAACCTCCAATTCCTGGGCTTAAGCAATTCTTTTGCCTCAGCCTCCCAAGTAGCTGGGACTATAGGTGCCCGCCACAATGCCCGGCTATCTTCCTGTGACTCTTAACAGGCTGTGGCCTCCTTTGTCTGCGGACCTGATGTGATATGGATGCACAGAACATAGGACCTGCAAGCAGGAAGGGAGTGGGCAACTTGTCATGGGATTCCTGCACAGGGATCCCTGGGGTAATGAATTTATCAGGGCTCTGTGGTGATGGTACATCCTATAGTGCACTCCTTTCAGTCCTTCTTCTAGGACTCCATATAGAACCCTTGCCCTTCCTGAGTACCCTGTCCACTGTTTAGCCACCACCTTGCTAGGACCTCAGTGACCAAGGTGAACTTGTAAGATATCTGATCATCCTTGCCTGTAGCCTCTCAGAGTGCTACTATAGCGTCAGGACAGGTGTTACGAAGTGTCATCTATGTTGGGAGCAGAATGTAGGCACACACAAACCCTTTTCCCCTCCTTCTCTGCTCCTAAGACAAAGACACAAATGATCTGGCTAGCCACACTCCCCAGAAGTTTACATCAAAGACCCTAATCTGACAGGCAATCTGTGTAATGTGCCCTCCCCTACAACGCCATGTAAAAGTGTTCTCTAAGTGTTCTCCAGGTTCAGATGCCATCTTTGCAATGCCTTGGTGGGTCACCCTCCTCTTTCAAGGAAAGCTGACCTAAACTTCTCTCCTGCTGCAGTTTTGTCTCTGGGTACAATTGTTTACACCTTTCATAGGGTGCAGTAACTAGGATGTGGTTGTGGATTAGCTGGCTGGCAGCCTGGTTTTATCTCACTGCCACCTGCCTTAGTCACCCTGTTTTTCTCAGACCTGGTTCCAATTGTCCCCAGATCAGATTCTGCTGACCTTCCTTTTAGAGAGTCCTAGAGGATTTCACCCCACCTGCTATTCAAATGTGAGTAAGACTTTCAAATAGCTTTAATAAGAGTCATCCTGTTAGGTTTATACACCCCCCTAGTCCATTTCTTTTCTTGGTTTGGTTCTTTTGTTCATTCATGCCTTAAGTGTAGGGTTGTGCCCCAGTGTTATGCTGCTCCGTTCTGTGGTCCAGAATCCCAGTGTTTCCTTTTTCATTTTTTTTCTTTAGGTCCAGCCTCTTTACTTCCATTACCACACTCAGAACACATGCCTTTATTTGAGAAAGCCAAACTACACATCCAAAACGTTTTTCCTAATACATCAGAAACCCCGCTTACAAATTCACTCCACACCTGATGACTCCTGCACAAAGGCCAGAGACAAGGAGCTTATTCTATCACCTGCCTTCCCTCTACAATCATTCAGGCCAAACCTCTCTCTAGGAACTTCTTCCCAAAAAGTAAAGTTGCCGCCCTCACCCAAGCCTTACAACATTCTGGGGGAAAAAAAAAAAAAAAAAAAAAAAAATCAATATATACACATATTAAAAATATGCTATTCACATTTTATGCCATCATGTTGCTTTCTGGGACGAAAGAGTTTTTCTCACCACACTGGGATCCCCCTTAGGGCTTGGACCTCAAATACAACAACTCCTCTAGGCAGCCCTACAGCCCACCTGCATTGCAATCGTTCACAATCTCTATCAGACCCTATAGTTCAACAATCTCTATCAGACCCTATAGTTCAGGGAAAACATCTCACTGATTTCACAGAAGGTAAAGCTGTCCTCATCCAATTTCCCCCAAACAGTCTCATCCTCCTTTTCCCCTCGATCATGTCCCAGTATCCTTCAGAGGATGTAGCTGAATATACCAAACAAAAACCCCCCTACACAATAAGGATGGTACATACGAGAAAAACAACTTCTCCCCACAGCCCAAAACACTCAAGTGCTTACACAACTCCACAATCTATTTCATGTAGGACTAAAATGCTTTGAAATTGTTCTAGAACCTTTAATTTGATGCCCTAATCTCCACTCTCTTCTAGAACAAATCTCCTCTTCCTGTACCATCTGTGCCACCACCTCCCCACAGGGAGGTCTCACTTTTCCTCTCTCCCAACTACATCAGGCTAGAGGCCACTTCCCAGGTCAAGACTGGAAAATAGATTACACTAACATGCTCCCTGTAAAAAGATGAAAATGCTTCTCACCCGTGTGAACAGTGTTTCATTCTAGATGAAAGCTTTCCGTCTCACTGCAGGGAAGGCTGGAGACACAGTCCACATTTTACTGACAGAAATTACTCCCCACTTTGGCATTCCCACCTCCCTTTCTTCAGACAATGGGCCCGCCTTCACATCTCAAATAACCCAAAGAATATCTAATCCCTTCATCAGTTCTTGGAATCATCATAGTCCCTACGAAGCTCAATCCTCTGGAAAGGCAGAGAAAGATAACCATCTCTAAAAATTATTCCTAACTAAACTTACAACTTCACTTCACCTCCCCTGGAGCCAACTTCTCCCCTAGCCTTAACCTCCCTTAAGAGCTGTACACAGAAAACCTTCCTTTCCAAGCCCTTTTGAACTGATGTTTGGCTTCCCTTTTCTGTTAGGAAACCTGCCATAGCCTCCCTCACTGCTTGTGAGCCAAATGTTAACACGTCATGAAATCTTTTCTGGAACATGCTGACCTCATCTTACCCAAATCCGACCCAAGAGAACAATATCCTCATTTAAAAACAGAGACAAAGTCGTCTTAAAAGCTCAGCAGTGTCACAAAGGGGCTCTCCCTATCATGGAAAGGGCCATAATACTACCCTTCTTACCACTCGTATGGCCATTAAACTTACCAAGTTTCCCCAAACCTCATTCCACGTATCAAAGTTAAAGCTTTACCCCATGCTAATAGCCCCATATAGCTCCACTTTAACATGCCCAAACTCCTTCAAACTCCAGATAAAATCTGTGAGGAACCAGGAACCACCACGATGCACTTGCCTCACCCTCTCCAGAGCCCTTGTGCAACCAGGTTGTTTACCCTACTTCATTTCCTGCTAGAGCCCCTCCGAACAGCACTCCTCAAATTCCACCATGATAAATTCCTCCTTGGATCCTTCCCCAGTTACCCATGGGAAAATATCTTATTGTACCAAATCACCTCCTGTCCTCCCTCTTTCTCTTCTCCTCCCTCCTATCCACCAGTTTTAGCAGGCCAATCTTACCTGTTTCTCTCAAAACTTCCCTTATTTAACTCACTCCATGCTCAAAAACTCGAAACCACCTTGTCATCTAGTTGTTGGATCTTTTTACATATACCCTCCCCCCTTTCTTACTCAGCTGTACTTTCCACATTTATCTCCTTTAGTTACATTGTTTATAAAGGGAGAACTTTCTCTTCTCGCCCAATCACCTGATATAATTCATCCCCAGTGCATATCAAAGACACACTAACAAGCTTCTCAGGCAGTATACCCAAGTGCTAGAACACCTCCCCTCCCCTAAAATGGATATGGAAGGGCCCTTAGGCAAGGTAATTTCTCTTCCCTGCAAGGCTTCCCTCTGCATTCAGAGTCTGGCCCCACGGCAGCCCAATAGGAACTCTCTGCCCAACATTCTGTAATGACACTCACACACACCCACACCCCTTCCCTTTCAACCCTATGTGGAACTACCTCAGGCTTCTTCCAGCCAGGCTACTATAGCTCTCCCCCACTCTCACAGGGACCCACACCCAATACCCGTCCTCCTTTTTCTGTCAGTGCAGGCCTTCTGTCTGGTCTTCATTTCTTCTATGGATTAAAAGCTCTGTGGAAGCCCAGACCATTTGCCCTTATTGTCCATAAACAATAACGATCTCACTTACCATCAAGATCAAAACAAGTTTAACCTCTTCTCTGAGCCACGTTCTATTGTCCCACCACCCCTTTATAACCTATTACTGGTACAAACATAGCTGGATCCCTTTTCACTTGGGCTACTGACAGCGACCATCAAAAATACGCTGGAAATAGAGAACTGCTCCTTTCATTCAAATTTTCAACTTGCCACAATTACACCAGTGTCTTTTTCCTATGCAGAACCTAAACCTATAGCTGCGTCCCAATGAACTGGACTGGCACCTGCACTACACTATTGTCCTGCCTTTCCCTGATATATCCCACTTCCCAGGAAATGAACAGGTTCTGTTCCCACTTCACACCATACTTTTCATCTAAATATGCCATCCAATTAATCCTTCTCCTAGTAGGACGAGCCATCAGGGCAGGAGATTCCATCAGGTTTGCTGGCCTAGGAATTGCTAGTGACCAGTTCCGAATAATATCCACTGAGCTGGCCAAAAGCCTCTAGAACAGCAGTTCTCAACCTGTGGGTCACAACCCCTTTGGGGGTCAAATGACCATTTCACAGGGGTTGCCTAAGACTACCCTACATATCAGATATTTACATTACAATTCATTACAGTAGCAAAATGACAGTTATGAAGTAGTAACAAAAATAATTTTAAGGTTGGGGGTCACCACAACATGAGGAACTGTATTAAAGGGTCGTGGCATCAGGAAGGTTGAGAACCACTGCTGTAGGAAGTTTCTGATCACTTTCAACTCCTACAAGATCAGGTGGACTCCCTCACAATAGTAATTCTCCAAAATTGTAGAGGCTTACATCTACTCACTACTAGTGAAGGGAACCTTTGCACTTTCTTACAGGAGGCATGCTATTTCTCCACAACAAGGCTGGTCTGGGCTAAGAGAGCATCACTAGGGTCTGGGAACAAGCGACCTACTTGTGATGTCAAAATGAAAGAAATGGTTTCCACAGGTCATCAGGACATTGGATTCTACCCTTCTCGCCCTCCTTGCGACAATCCCATTAAGCATTGCCCCCCTGTGTCATCCAATTCCTGCACTCATTTATTAAACACAGGGTAAATAAGATTTCAGCTGCAATTATCACCCAATAGCTGCTACTCCCCAAGCTTTCTCCCAATGTACCCCAAACCGACGCAGACCTACCAACAGCTGATTCATCCCACTGAGGACCACTACTGCCCAATTATCCAACCAGAACGAGTTTATGAAGAAAGACCCTTGCCCCCATTACCCCTTTAAACAAGTGTTGGGAATGTTGGGGAGACTAATATAGCCACAGGAAAAAAACATTTCTCCATTCTCCTCTCCCCCTAAGAAAAAAACACAAAGGATCTGGCTAGCCTCACCCCCTAGAAGTTTGCACCAAAGAACCTTAAGCTAACAGGGAACCTGTGGAATGTGCCCACCCCCCAGGGCCTCATAAAAAAGTGGTCTCTAACTGCCACCCAGGTAGAGATGCCATCTGTGCACTAACCAGGCAGATCACCCTCTCCATTCAATAATGCTGACCTAAGCTTCTCCCCTGCTACAGTTTTGTTCTCTGGATGAAATTGTTTATACCTTTCAATCTAGACCCAGGTGAATGGTCAATTCTTTGCTTAATTGCAGTCTATCCCTCAGTTCATGACACTGTGTGAGACTTTTCCCCTCTGCTATCCTGATGATGCCTCCTCATGCTAAAGAGTCCTGCTCCTGTGACCCCTAAGGTGTGACTGAGGGGGACAATCCATCCAACCATTTTGATGTGAAGTTTTGCTAGTGTGATAGTGGGACACGGATGTGTTGAGATCACATTGTTCTGGGGTGAGTATTCTCATTAGTCTCACTTAGGCCACTACCAATGCCAGTATCTGTGACCTGATATCCCTTCCCCCAGACAAAATATTTATCTCTCTACATTCACATTCTCCTGAGAATAATTTAAGAAAATATATTAGCCTAACAGGCCTTTCCTAGTTCTACCACATCTCATATCAGGCCTAGGCAGGGCAATTTGTTAGCCCTCATCTTCTGTGGTGGTTTCCAGAGCCCTGACTGAGAGTCCCTGCTCAGTTTACTGTTTGGGCTTCATTCACCCACACCTAATGAAGCACTTTGTGAAAAAGGGCATCAAATCCTGAGGTCAACCAGGAATGAAATGATGAGATATATCTACATCATAACTTCATGTTTTCACCTTGCCTCCTGGCACCTATTGTACACATACCCCTATGTTGACACGAGCCTTCCATTGAGACCAAGATATTTACTTCCCTGAGACACTTGAACATGAAGGGACAGTGTTGGATTCTTAGCATTCCTACCTTGGGCTTCAATGGGCTGAATGCAGAGGCATAGGGAAGCTTATGAAGATCTGTATGAATATCATTCCAACTGTATTGGGATGGGACATCACTCAATGTCTACACTTGGTTCCAGATACTATGGAAAATTCCATCCTTCTGCTGACCTGATGGTTCTGCCTCATACTAAGGATGCACTCCCCAAAAACCCACCACAGAGGATGTGACGTGTCCTTATTTAGGCTTGCTGGCTTCTCCAAACTGAAAACATTGGTGGGCACTGTGGTGTTCTCTGTGTTATGGGGTCTGTGGCTCCTTCAGTTCTAACTAATGCTTCTTACCTTGGATGTTTTATGCACCCAGGCATGCCTCCTTGATGACCTTCCTTCACTACTGGGCACCAAGGCCCACACCACCCTAACAGAATGGATGACTTGAAAGTGTCCCCCACCTGTGGACTCCTCCTGGCAGATACATAACAGTGATGATTGAGGAGGCAGGACAGAGTCTCACGGTGACCCTGATAACTACTTCGGAATATGCAGTCAAGGCAGTCTTCTCATGGGTCTATACCTCGAATCCCTTGCAAAGCCTGGGACTTATCCTTGTGACTCACAATAAGGTCTACTTCCCAGTGAACACCATCAGGAGTGAGAGGACTTCTCACTGGCTATCTCTGCTTGATTTTATCAAGCCTTTCCTGTGATCATTGGATCCACACTTTTATGTAGTGTTCTTTCCTTTCAGACATAACCCCATGACACCTTGTAGGACCTGGGAATCATTTGCTCACCTAGATAATCTACTTAGATAAGAGTACTCAGGAGAAAAGGCAGGATCTCCTAACCATGATATCTCTGTAGTGGTTCTCTGAGGGCTGACAATAGGTAAAAGGATCTATGGATCCTTTCTATCATTTAGTCCCACAATTCTTCCATGGGGTCCTCAGGTAGATACTGGTTACTAAAATGCTCTCTGCAGTCACCTGTGTGATGCTGCCTCTATGTGACATTCCAGAACAAAAGAGAAGAGACACTTCATGAGTGGGACTTTCAGAACTGACAATAAGGCCTAGACACTGTGGTACAAATTCTTTCATGGGACAGGAAAGATGCCAAAATTCTCTCAAGGTTTTCCCCTGAAACCCTGTAGGGTGTGAGAAATCTTCCACAGAAGTCAGTGAGCATCCTTTCTGGCTGCCCCTGCCCAGGACATCCTAGGGCAGACAGGCCGAGGCTCAGTGTATGTTGTATTTACCCCTGTTCTGTGGTGGGAGATCCCTTCGGTTCTCACTTGGGGGTCTTTTCTCAACTACGGGCAGGTCTGAGGACTCTTACCCCCTGGGCAGTCAGGCCTTCACTTCAATCAGGTCCCTGAGCACTAAGTGTGCAGTAGGATCTGGCCTACAGCCTGGCCGTAAGCGCGTTGGGATAGAACGAGGCTTGGGGCTCTTATCTACAGGGACTCCTCTGTCCTGAGGTAGGTGCTGCCCTCAGTTTTATTTAAAATCTTACCTTAACACGTAGACTCACCTGTGACCTTCACACCTTCCTCAGTTTACTTCAGCCTGCCTGACTCAGGTGGCGTTCCTCACAGCCTACCAACGCGAAAGGAGGAAGTAAGGGGGCGTGACTTCCGCCTACCCTCCTCTGAGGCCTCCCAGGGAGGACAGCTCAAGTGCTTCATATTTCTGAGAACCCTGCAGAGCAACCGAGGATAAGGCTCAGCTGGAGGGACACAGCCTGGGGTCTTTAGGTCTCAGAGGAGGCACTGTACATTCCCCTGTGACCTCCTTTACTTGGCCCTGTTGGTTTCCTCCGTCCTCCTTCATGGGGATCTTAGTCTTGCCTCTTTTGTCTTTGACTGAAGTCTTCCTGAGAAATGCCAACTCCCAGCAAATCTTGACTAATTTACTCTCTGCAAGCTTTGCAGAGTTTGGCTTGGGTCTCCACCCCAGCCTTTAGGAGAGATGGGAAACTTGAAGGATAAGGCAGACAGGAGAACTCAGTGTCCGTAGTACAGTGCTTATGGCGTCAGCCATATACACCTTGATACCTGGCGGGTTTGAACACGGCCTGGGCCAGCTAAACAACAATGACAACTGCAACAAAAATAGCCTGGCATTGTGGATGGTGCCTGGATTCCCAGCTATTTGGGAAGTTGAGGCAAGAGAATCGCTCAAGCCCAGGAGTTTGAGGTTGCTGTGAGCTGTGACCCAACGGCACTCTACCCAGGGTGACATAGTGAGACTTTGTATCAAAAACAAAAACAAAAACAAACAAACAAAAAAAAAAAATTGACAGGCAGGGACCAGGACAGGTGATGGAGCCTCAGAGAGAACATGTTGATCTATGGTTTCTCTTCACCAACCAGACCTAGATTCTTATGCAACTTTCATTCGTTATGTAGAAACATTTATTTTCTACAAGGGAGTAAGGAGAATGGTTTTGTGAGAATTTATCTGACATTTCCGATAAAAACAATAGAATCTTAAATGTGATACACACACACACACACACACACACACACACATACACACACCATAGAATGCTATTTAGCTGGAAAAACGGAAGAATGGATGGCTTTTGCAGCAGTTAGGAAGGAATTAAATATTATCTCTTTACCTTTTTCATACCCTTAATTTACTTTGCAATGATTAGTATTCTGATGTATTATTTTGCAGTCCACTGTTTAACAGCTGAACAAGCTTGAGTCAAGTCTTTTTTCTTTCTTTCTTTCTTTCTTTCTTTCTTTCTTTCTTTCTTTCTTTCTTTCTTTCTTTCTTTCTTTCGAGTCATGTCTTTTCTTGGTGTCTTCCCATCAGTTTTTTTGTATCAAAGATAACTATTTTCTTTATATGTATAGCAATTTCAAATTTATATGTGTGGCTTGGATGAGTTTACATCAGATGCAGATTAGATTTTCCTGATTTGGGGTGGGATTAGACTCTAAACCTTGTTGATCTGGAATATTTTGAAGGTAGTTTTGCACATGACTTTCAGTTTGCATGTTTTTATTAAAATTTATGTTCGTAATGTGTCTTTTTTGTTTGTTTTATAAAGCCTTTATTTCATTTTTTTATTAAGTCATAAACACATAGATAATGTATACATTAATGCATTTATGGTGTACAATGTGCTGATTTTATATACAATTTGGAATGCTTACATCAAAATAGTTAAAATATATTTCACCTCATTTACTTAATTATTGTGTTAAGACATATACACACTATACTTAATGGATTTTTGAATCAGACAAATGCCTAATAACCAGGATCTATACAGAACTTCAATTAATCCCCAAGAAAAAAAAACAACAATTCCATACATTAATGGACAAGAGAGATGAATAGAATCTTCTCCAGAGATGACAGATGAATGGCCAGCAAGCATACAAAAAAATGCTCATCATCCCTAATTATTAGAGAAATGCAAATTAAAACCACCCTGAGATATCATCTAACCTCAACAAGAATGGCCTATATCACAAAACCTCAAAAGTGCAGATGCTGGCGCTGATGTGGAGAGAAAGGAACATTTTTACATTGTTGGTGGGACTGAAAACTAATACAACCTTTTTGGAAGGAAGTATGGAAAAACCTCAAAGCACTAAACCTATACCTCCCGTTTGATCCTGCAATCCCATTACTGGGCATCTATCCAGGAAAAAAAAAAAAAAAAAAAAAAAAAAAAACCTTTTATTATAAAGACACTTATACTGGGCTGTTTATTGCAGCCCAATTTACAATTGCTAAAATGTGGAAACAACCTAAATGTCTTTCAACCCAGGAATGGATTATTATTCAGCTATATAAAAAAAAATGGAGATTTTGCAGCATTTGTACTAACCTGGATGGAGGTGGAACACATTATTCTTAGTGAAGCATCACAGGAATGGAGAAGTATGAATCTTATGTATTCAATTTTGATATGAGGACAATTAATGACAATTAATGACATAGTGGGACATGGGGGAAGGGGAGACCAGACAGAGAAGGGGGAAGTCAGTGAGGGAAAGGAAAAGAGGAAATAAAAAAGAACAAGAAAAGAAAATAGTGAGTAATTCTCACATAAATTGGATTTAATTTTGACCAAAGTATATTACTTAAACATGAATTTTTATTTTTTTATATTTTTTATTAATATTAAATCATAGCTGTGTACATTAATACGATCATGGGGCACCATACACTGGTTTTATAAAAAGTTTGACACATTTTCATCACACTGGTTAACATACCCTTCCTGGCATTTTCTTAGTTATTGTGTTAAGACATTTATATTCTACATTTACTAAGTTTCACGTGTACCCTTGCAAGATGCACTGTAGGTGTAATCCCACCAATCACCCTCCCTCTGCCCATCCTCCCCCCTCACTCCCCTCCCTTTTTCCCTTCCTCCACTCCCTTTCCCCCTTCCCCGTATTCTTAGGTTATAACTGAGTTATAGCTTTCATATGAAAGCCATAAATTAGTTTCATAGTAGGGCTGAGTACACTGGATACATTTTCTTCCATTCTTGAGACACTTTACTATGAAGAATATGTTCCAGCTTCATCCATGTAAACATGAAAGAGGTAAAGTCTCCATCTTTTTTTAAGGCTGCATAATATTCCATGGTGTACATCTACTACAGTTTATTAATCCATTCATGGATCAATGGGCACTTGGGCTTTTTCCATGACTTAGCAATTATGAATTGGGCTGCAATAAAATTTCTGGTACAAATGTCTTTGTTATAATGTGATTTTTGGTCTTCTGGGTATATACCTAGTAGAGGAATTATAGGATTGAATGGCAGATCTATTTTTAGATCTCTAAGATGTTTGGAGAACAAGATGTTTGGAGAACACTTGAACATTAATTTTTATTTATTTTTATTAAATCATAGCTGTGTACATGAATGCGATCATGGGGCACCATACACTGGTTTTATAGACCTTTTGACACATTTTCATCACACTGGTTGACATAGCCTTCCTGGAATTTTCTTAAACATTAATTTTTAATTCACCTTGCTAATATGTTGTCTTGGATATGCCATCCTCATTTATAAGTGAAATTTGTTTGTAATTTCCCCTTTATAATAATATATTCTCTCCAATTTTAATATCAGGTGTGTCTGAATCAAGTAGAATGATTTTGAAGTATTTATTCTTTTTCTATTGTCTATAAGATTTAGCATGGTCTGTTTTTTGGCATTATCTTTTACTTCTTTTTTTAAATTGTTAAATCATAGCTGTGTACATTAGTGCAATTGCCTGTACCCAATCTAAGATGTACCATTGATGTGGCCCCACCCATAACCCTCCCTCCACCAAAACCTCCCCCCTCCCTTCCCCTTCCTTGGCCCTTTCCCCATAGTCTTGTGCTATAGATGGGTTATAGCCTTCATGTGAAAGCTATAACTTAGCTTCATAGTAGGGCTGAGTACATTGGATACATTTTCTTCCATCCCTGAGATACTTTGCTAAGAAGAATATGTTCCAGCTCCATCCATGTAAACATGAAAGAGGTAAAGTCTCCATCTTTATTTAAGGCTGCATAGTATTCCATGGTATACATGTACCAC
>CAUYPK010125925.1:0-24044 GCA_963574355.1 Loris lydekkerianus
GGTAAATTTCAAAAATAAAAATATATACCCAAAACAATTATAATAATTGAGGAATCAGTAGGTTAAATGCTTTTCAATACTTATTGCTAAAGAAAAACTGTAAACTAGCAACAACAACTTTAAAACTTTACATAAAGTGCAGAAAACCGTAGCTTAACAGGTAATCAAGCTAAATCACAATCACCGAATCAAATAACCTGTATGACCCGAGTATAAGCCGAGTTCGGGTTTTTCAGCACAATAAAAAAATGCCAGGAAGGCTATGTTAACCAGTGTTATGAAAATGTGTCAAACGGTCTATGAAGCTAGTGTATGATGCCCCATGATCATATCAATGTACAAAGCTATAATTTAATAAAAAAAAGAAAAGAAAATATTTCTGATTGTGTATAAAACCAGCACATTGTACCCCATGATTGCATTAATGTGCACAGCTATGATTTAATTTAAAAAATTAAGAAAAAGAAAATTATGAGCAACTATATGCCAATAAATTGGAAAACCTAGAGAAAATGAATAAATTCCTAGACAACTGCAACCTAGCAAGCTTGAACTAAGAAAAAATCCAAAATTTGAATCAACCAGTAACAAGAAATATTCCCTGTAAATGGAAACCAAACACATACTCATCTCCTCAGCTAATGGCTAATTCTCAAGGATAAACCATATGTTAAGTTGCAAAACAAGTCTCAAAAAAATTAAGCAATAAGGAAAATTCTACCATAAAAGAGCCCAGGCCTTGATGGCTTCATTGCTGAATTCTACCAGGTACCCAAAGAACTAATACCAGTCCAACTTAAACTATTCCAAAAAATCAAAGAGGAGTTAATACCCCCCAAATTATGAGGCATGTATCACCCTGATTCCGAAACCAGACAAAGATGCAACAACAACAAAAATAGCCAACATTGATGATCATAGATGCAAAAATCCTCAACAAAATACCAGCAAACTGAATTTACCAACATAGATATTAAAAAGATTATTCAGGATGACCAAGAGGGATTCATCCCAGGGATCCAAGGATAATTCAACACATGGAAATTAATCAATATGCTACATCATATCAACAGAATGAAGGGCAAACCATATGATCATTTCAACTGATGCTGGAAAAATATTTGCTAAAATTCAACAGCCTTTCTGGGTGGTGCTTGTGGCTCAAAGGAGTAGGGCGCCGGCCCCATATGCCGGAGATTGCGGGTTCAAACCCAGCCGGGCCAAAACCTACAAAAATAAAATAAAATAAAATTCAACAACCTTTTATTGTTTAAAAAAAAAAAACAAAAAACTCAAAAACCTGGGTATGGAGGGACTTACCTCAACACAATAATAGCCATATATGACAGATCCACTGCTAGGATCATACCTGAAAGCCTTTCCTCTTAAGATCTGGAACAAGACAAGTATGCCTACTTTCACCACTGTTATTCAAATAATACTGAAAGATCTAGCTAGAGCAATCAGATGAGAAAGAAATAAAGGTCATTCAAATTGTAAAGGAAAAAGTGAAATTATCCTTGTTTGCAAATGATACGATCTTATCTCTAGACAAACCTAAGAACTCTACAAAAGCACTCATAGAAGTGATAAATTTAGTAAATCTGAAGGATACAAAATTGACAATGAAAAATCAGCAGCATTTCTATATACCAACAATAAACAATCTGAAAAAGAAATCAAAAAAGTAATTTTATTTTACAATAACTACAAATAAAATAAAATACCTAGGAAGAAACTTAACCAAACAAGTGAGGGATCTCTATAATGAAAACTATACAATTTTGATGGAAAAAATTGAAGAGCACACAAAAAATGGAAAGATATTCCATGCTCATGGATTGGAGGAATCAATATTGTTAAAATGTTAATACCAACCAAAGCATACAGGTTAAATGCAATCCCCATCAAAATACCAAAGACATTCCTCACAGAAATAAAAAAAAGCAATCCCAAATTTTATATGGAATCACAAAAGACCCAGAATAGCCAAAGCAAAAAGAACAAAACAGGAATAATCACATTACCTAACTTCGAATTATACAATAGAGCTGTAATAACCAAAACACCATGGTACTGGCATATAGACAAATGGAGCAGAAAAGAAAACATAAAAATAAATCCACACATCCACAGTGATATTATCTTTAACAAAGTTATCAAGAACATACAGTAGGAAAAGGACCGTTTCTTTACTATGTGGTGCTGATAAAACGATATTCATGTGCAGAAGAATGAAACTAGACTTTTATCTCTTGCCATATACAAAAATCAGATAAAAATGGACTAAAGACTTAAACATATAAGACCTGAAACTATGAAACTTCTAAAAGAAAATATTGGAGAAATGCTTCAGGATCTTAGATCTTTTTTTGTTCTTTTTCTTTTTTGAGACAGGGTCTTGCTCTGTCACCCTGACTAGAGTACAGTGGCATAATCATAGCTGACAGCAACCTTAAATTCCTGGGCTCGAGCCACCTGCCTCAGCCTCCTGAACAGCTGAACCTATAGGCTCACACCACCATACCCAGCCAATTTTTCTATTCTTTTCTTTTCTTTTCTTTCTTTCTTTCTTTTTTTTTTTTTTTTTTTTGAGACAGAGTCTCACTGTGTCACACTTAGAAGAGTGCCTTGGCATCATAGCTCACAGCAACTTCAAACTCTTGGGCTTAAGAATTCTCTTGCCTCAGCCTCCCTAGTAGCTGGGACTACAGATGCCCATCACAATGCCCTGCTATTTTTGTTGTTGCTGTTGTTTACTATTTTTCTAATTCTATTTTTTTGTAGAGACGGGGTCTCACTCTTAAAAGCAATTCTCCCGCCTCAGTATCCAGAGTGTGGATAGTTTTGGGGTTTTTGTTTTGTTTTGTTTTTTAAGACTCATTAAAATTTGCTTTAGTACTTCTTTGGGGAAAAAAAAATCACACTTGTAGTGAATGAACAAGAAACATTTTTATGCTATTATTTGTATCTACCATGCCATGAATTCATAGGAAAGAGGTTCCAGTAGCTCAGGGAGGCACCTTGCCATTGATGTGACAAAGTGTTGATTGACTTTTGAATTCATGGGAAATAGGTTCCAGCACCTTGTATCACTGCTACATGGGGGCTATTGGTTATCCTGTGTGCTATGCTGTACACCTATTATGCCATGAGCTCATGGGGAATAAATAGGTTATTGCACCTAAAACATGGTTCCACTGGTACTCCTGTGTGCTATGTTATATGCTTATTATGCCATGAATTCATAGGGAATGGGTTCCAGGAGCTTAGGCTCCTTTCCGTTAGTTCTCACAAAGTGGACTTCTGGCGCAGGCTGGCACTTCAGTTGAACCCAGGTACCTTTCTCTGTGGCTTCCTTCTTTTTCTGATCATTTTCCTTCACATGTCTATCTCGCCTCTTAGAGTGCTTAATATACTCAATATGAACATTAATCCTCTTCGCAAGGATCCTGCCCTTAACTTGTTTGTTTACAACAATGAGGGAAAGAGGAGAGACACCCGATACATGTTCTCTAGGCCTTTTAGAAAACATGGAGTTGTTCCTTTGGCCACATATATGCGAATCTACAAGAAAGGTGATATTGTAGACATCAAAGGAATGGGTACTGTTCAAAAAGGCATGCCACACAAATGTCACCCTGGCAAAACTGAAAGAGTCTACAGTGTTACCCAGCATGCTGTTGTCATTGTTGTAAACAGAATATGGATAGTTTTTATATATAATCATGTCATCTGTGAATGATGACAACTTTATTTATTTATTTATTTATTTATTTTTTGGAGTCTCAGTTGCCTTTGGTAGAATGCCATGGCATCGTAGCTCACAGCAACCTCAAACTCTTGTGCTCAAGTGATCCTTGAGTGATCCTTGCCTCAGCTTTCTGAGTAGCAAGGGACTACAGACACCTGCCGCAATACCCGGCTATTTTTAGAGACAGGGTCTTGCTTTTGCTCAGGCTGGTGTGGAAGTCCTGATCTCAAGCAATCCACCCACCTTGGCCTCCCAGAGTGGGGGGATTACAGGCATGAGCCACTGCACCTGGCCTTTTATTTCTAATTTATTTTTTCTTTTGGTAGAGACAGAGTTTCACTTTATAGCCTAGAGTAGAGTGCCATGGCGTCACACAGCTCACAGCAATCTCCAACTCCTGGGCTTAGGAGTTGCCTCAGCCTCCCAAGTAGCTGGAACTACAGGCACGCGCTGCAATGCCCGGCTATTTTTTTGTTGCAGTTTGGTCGGGGCCAGGTTTGAACCTGCCACCCTCAGTATATGGGGCCAGCACCCTACTCACTGAGCCACAGGCACCACCCTATGTCTAATTTTTATGAACTTAATTTCTTTTTCTTACTTTATTGCCTGGACTTTTATTTCTAATCTTTATGAAATTAATTTCTTTTTTTTACTTTATTGCAATGGCTAAGACCTCCAGTATAATGTTGGGTGAAAGTGGGCATTTTTGTCTCATTCCCAATCTCAAGGGAAAAGGTTTCAATATTTTACAATTAAGTATAAGATTTATGGGCAGTGCCCGTAGCTCAGTGGGTAGGGCACCAACCACATACACTGAGGCTGGAGGGTTCAAATCCAGCCCAGGCCAGCTAAAGCAACAATGACAACTGCAACAGAAAAATAGCTGAGCATTGTGGCAGGCACCTGTAGTCCCAGCTACTTGCAAGGCTGAGGCAAGAGATTTGATTAAGCCCAAGAGTTTGAGGTTGCTGTGAGCTATGATGCCACTGCACTCTACGCATGGTGACAGCTTGAGACTCTGTCTCAAAAAGAAAAAAAAAAGTGTAAGATTTGTGGCTGGGCACGATGGCTCATGCCTATAAAATTAGCAAATCAGGTGGATTACTTAAGCTCAGGTGTTCAAGACCAGCCTGAACAAGAGTGAGACCCAGTCTCTACTAAAAATAGAAAAACTGAGGCAAGAGGATCACTTAAGCCCAAGAGTCTGAGGTTGCTATGAGCTATAATGACACCATGGCACTCTATCCAAGGCAACAGAATGAGATTCTGTCTCAAAAAAAAAAAAGGTATAAGGTTTGTTCAACTGTATAAGGTTATGTTTTATATGTGTGTAAACATATACAATAACCTTATACAAATGTTAGAGATAAGGAGGGACATTTTTGTAAGCATTTCAAAACTATAAAATTGTCAATTTACCAAGAAGACATAATTCTAAATTTGATTCCACTAAATATATTTATATTTTAAGACTGCTGTTGTTTTCAGTGAGAGAATTAGCCATATAACCAAGCCCACCTCTTCTTCTCTTTGTATATTCTTGATTTACATTCTTTGCTGTTAAACATGTTTCAAATATTTTTCCCAGCTCATGATGTATCTTTCAACTTCCTTTAATTTTTTGTGTGTGTTTATAGAAGTTTTCAACTGTTATGTAGTCATATCTTTGGTCTTTACTTTTGTTGATTCTGGATCCTATGCTCAAGATTATAATCCACCATATAATCCACTTCAAGATTATAACATACTCTTCTATGTTTTCTTCTGATAATTGTATAGTTTTGTTTTTATACTATTAATATTTAGCTCTTTCAACTACTGTACTTCTGGGTTTGTATATGGTATATAGATATAACTTTATTTTGAACCAAAATACTCCCACATCATTTATTGCATGGCCTATCCTTTCTTCTGATTTGCAATGTCACTGTTACCACAAACTATATGTTCCTCAGATCTATTTGGTTAATCCTGTGGAGATTTTAACAGGGTGACTTGTGTGATTTCTCCTCAGCCTCTACATACTGGTAGCTCTTCCTTTACCAGAGTTCCTATCCATCTTAGCTAGCCAGCAACTCTCCCAAAGGTGAATTAATTGGGACGAGAGAGTAGAGGGTAGGTTCTAGAAATACTAGCCTTCCACCTCTTTTGCCAGTCTTCCCTTCACATGTTGACAGGCCCTCCGAGCACAGGAAGCCATGGTAGCTTTTTAGCAAAACAAGGGCTGGACCCAGAAGGGAGCAGAAAGGCTCGAGGGGGATCTCGAATGTTCCTTGACATTTTCACCCACTTTTCCAACCTGGGAGCTGGTAGTTTGTGTGGTTTGCCCCTCCTTCCCCTAATGCATCCCTGGGTTCTCCAACAGGTTCTCCAAGTTTTGCCTACTTCACAGGATCTTCCCAGAAACAGAGAAGGTACACATCCTGCTCTTGGCTGACTCTCTGTGCCCTCTCAGTTTGAGGAGAAATTACTCCCATTCTCAAAGGCATTTGTAAGGCACGGGTGCACAGCAGCCTGGCTACTTTCTTGAAAAGAAGGTGGGGAAATAAAATAAAACACCATCAATATCTAAAAACATCTTGCTCCCACACATGAATTACTTATGCCATTTACAAAAATTAGCTTGATCTCAGAGACAGCCAGAGTAAGACATGAGACATAAAATACCATTTCTGCCCAACAAATATTTATTAAGCACTTATATACCCAGCACAGAGCAAGGCTTCTTTTTTCTTCTAAAGCTTATGCTTCTGAAGATTTCTCCATGGAGGCTCAGGTTGGGCTAGTTTGAGGCCCACAGGCCTGTGCTCCAACCCTGAGATGGAGGTGGGAAGCCCAGCTTGGCCCCTAGAGCTCCTGGCTCAGATGACCTCAACTAGCAGCAGTCTCACCTGGAGATGACCAAACCTAACACTATTTTCCAGGTGAGGTAAATCCATTACAAATGTGTTTAGGAGAACATCCTCCCTGGGTCCTTCCCTCACCAGAAAGAGATGTGGATGGCAGTTTTGCAGGTGCGCCCAGAAGAGGACAGCTGCTGTTTTCAGCCTAAGCCTTTGCCTCTCCCTGTCACAGCCCACAGTGGAGTCACTCTCTCTGTTCTCAGGGACACTGGTCATGTTAAAGACTTACTGACTTAGAATTGAGGTTTTTTGACAGAGTATTTAAAGAGGGAAATGTTGAAAGAGAAGCAGCACCTATGAAAGAGTCTGAGTCTGGGAAAACATAGAGTGTGTCTATTCCAGGCAACTCTAAGACCCAGGGCCTGTAGGAGGAAGCACTCCATACTACATGAGGCCCGAGTGCCTTGGAAACAAGGGGTTCACTATGGGAGCAGAGGAGCTGTCAGCGGTACTGCCAGGAAGCCTCATGGTCAGAGGGCAATGCATCCTCAAGAGACAGTCTCAGGGAGCAGCTTCCCTAAGCTTGTGGGGGTGGGGGGTGTCCATGGACAATAACAAGAAGACTTTCATGGCCCCTCAGTTTAGAGCCGGAGAGCTGATGGTACCAGCATCCTTGACAGGATCTTCAAAGCCATGATTGACATAGATGCTGGTGGCTGCCCTGGCCACTGCTGCCTCCTCAGCCAGCTCCTGCTCCAGCTTCAGAGCTGGGTTGACATCAGGCCCTGCAGAGACAGAGATAAAGGGCCACATGCAAATGGTGCAGCCAGGAGAGGAAGCCAGGGAGTGGGAGCTGAGCCCCAACTTGGGTCTGCATCTGCACTTACTCCACCCTGCCTGAAACCCAGTGGCCATTTTCAGCTGGAATTATGCTGGCCCCTGACCATCTGCCTCTGTGGGCACACTTGCTCAGGGAATCCCTGAGACTCCCCATTGGTATCCACAGGTCCTTTCTTCCTGGACCATGCTGTGCTGACACCGCAGCCAACACTCCTGAGAGAAGATCTTCCTCACAACAAATAAGGCATGAGGGGCCCCCCAGGGGCTCTGTGCCACGTGCCTTTACAGGTCGCTGCCAAGTATGGTGTGGGGGAGTGGGGGCTCGCCTCTCCCATTCACAGGCAGTCTGCAATCCTCCAAGGAGCAGCTCCCCTGGTCCAGGCGAGCCCCAAGCTGCTCCTCCTTGCCCCTCTCTTGCCTCTCACCCACCATCCCAAACACACACACTGTCTTCTTCCCAAGAGGGTCAGGGAGTTCCTATAAGAGACTGTGGGGACATGGTCATGGAACATAGAACTGTGTGAGCTCTAATCCCTGCTCTGCTTGACCAAGACTGTGACCTAGAGCAGCTGTCTCAGTTTCCTCATCTATAAAATGTGAATAATACCTACCTCTGGGGACAAGAGAATTAAAGAAACATGTTGATGTACAAACACACCCTTCTATAAATGTCTTCTAGTAAAATTACTTTATTATTACCATATGAGAATCAGAAACACCCTCATCCTGGCAGCCTCAGATCAAGTCTCTTCAGGGGGCAATTTGGAATGATCATGTGCAACAGCGAGGGTACAAGGAAATGGACCCTTGCACATGATATTGGTACAAGTTTAAGTAGTAGCACTTTCTGGAGGGTATTAACAATTGACATCTTCACAGACTGACTCTAAGGAAGTGTCAGAGGATAAGGTCAAAGCTTCAACCACAAGATCATTCACTATAGCATTGACAGTGGGGGTGGAAAGTCAGAAATAATCCAATGTCCAACAGTTAGGAGGTAGTTAACTAAATCATGGTGGAACCTTGTATAGGATAGTGTTTTCTAATCAAGTTTCTTTTTTTTTTTTTTTTTTTTTTGAGACAGAGTCTCACTGTGTCACCCTCTGTATAGTGCTATGGCATCACAACTCACAGCAACCTCAAACTCTTGGACTTAAGCAATTCTCTTGCTTCAGCCTCCCAAGTAGCTGGGACTATAGGTGCCTGCCACAACACCTGGCTATTTTTCTGTTGCAGTTGTCATTGTTGTTTAGCTGGCCTAGGCTGGGCTTAAACCCGCCAGCCTCGATGTATTTGGCTGGCGCCGTAACCAATGTGCTACAAGCACTAAGCTAGTGTTTTCTAATTAAGAATTGCCACCCACTAATGAGTCATGAACTCAATGCATAGATTAATAGTGGAATTTTAAATATTAATGACAGAATAGAACCAAAGTATTGTTTTGTGAAACGTGTTTTAGTTATGTGTGTCCATGTGCTCATGAGCATCACCTCTCAACATAATTCTTGTTGAAGGTCATGCCTAAAAACCCAATAGCATAAACAACCTTTTGCTGAATGATAGTTGGGTTCAGGAAGAGATAAAGGAGGAAATTATTAAATTCCTCAAACATAACAATAATGAAGACACAGTTACCAAAACCTGAGGGATACAGCATAAACAGTCTAAAGAGAGAAATTTATCACATTAGATGCCTACATTCAAAAAACAGAAAGAGAGCACATCAACAAACTCACAAATGATCTTACAGAATTGGAAAAAGAAGAACAATGTAATCCCAAACCCAGCAGAAGAAAAGAAATAATCAAAATTAAATCAGAGATGAATGAAATTGAAAGCAAAAGAGTCATTCAGAAAATTGACAAAACAAAAAGTTTGTTTTTAAAAAATAAATAAAATCTGGGTGGCGCCTGTGGCTCAAAGGAATAGGGTGCTAGCCCCATATGCCAGAGGCAGCGGGTTCAAATCCTGCCCCAGACAAAAACTGCAAAAATAAAATAAGATAAAAAATGTAAGCTCTTTAGATAAATAAAATCAATAAACCTTTGACCAGATTAACTAGAAACAGAAAAGTAAAATCTCTAATAACCTTAATCATAAATTATAAAGGGGAAATAACAACAGATGCCACAGAGATACAAGAGATTATCTCTGAATACTACAAGAAACACCATGCCCAGAAACTTGACAATGTGGAGGAAATGGATCAATATCTGGAATCACACCCTTTCCCTAGATTTAACCAAAAAGAAATAGATCTCCTGAACAGAATGATTTCAAGCACTAAGATCAAAGAAACAAACAAAAAAGAAATCTCCCAGCAAAAAAATGCCCTGGTCCAGATGGCTTCACACCAGATTTATATCAAACCTTCAAATAAGAGTTTATACCCATACTTCAGAAATCATTCCAAAAAATTAAGAAGAAAGGAATCATCCCCCAACACATTCTACAAAGCAAACATCACCCAGATACCAAAACCAGGAAAAGAGCCAACTAAAAAAGAGAACTTCAGACCAATTTCACTAATAAATATAGATGCAAAAATTCTCAATAAAATTCTAGCCAGTAGATTATAGCTACACATTTAAAAAATTATAGATCATAATCAAGTAGGTTTCATCCCAGAAGATACAAGGCTGGTTTAACATATGCAAGTCCATAAACATAATTCACCATATCAACAGAAGCAAAAACAACATTGCATATGACCAACAGATGCAGAAAAAAACATTTGATAAAATTCATCATTTTCTGATTAGAACATCTAAGAATATAGGCATAGGTGGCATATTTCGTAAACTGATTGAAACCATCTACAACAAACCCACAGCTAATATTATACTGAATGGAGTAAAACTGAAAGCTTTTCCACTTAGAACTAGAACCAAACAAGGTTGTCCTCTACTATTCAACACAGTGCTGAAAGTTCTAGCTAAAACAATCAGGCAAGAGATATGAACAGAACCTTCTCTAATGAAGACAGATAAATGGCTAACAAACATTTGAAAAAATGCTCATTGTCCTAATCATCACAGAAATGCAAATCAAAACCACCCTGAGGTATCACCTAACCCCAGTGAGAATGGCCCACATCACAAAGTCTCAAAGCTGAAGATGCTGGCATGGATGTGGAGAAAAGGGAACACCTTTACACTGCTGTAGGACTGCAAACCAATACAATCTTTTTGGAAGGAAGTATGGAGAACTCACATTACATCTCCCATTTGATCCTGAAATCCCATTACTAGGCATCTACCCAGAAGAAAAACAATCATTTTATCATAAAGACATTTGTGCTAGGCTCGGCACCTATAGCTCAGTGGCTAGGGCCCAGTCACATACACTGGAGCTGGTGGGTTCAAACCCAGCCCAGGCCTGCCAAACAACAATGACAACAACCAAAAAATAGCTGGGCGTTGTGGCAGGCACCTACAGTCCCAGCTACTTGGTAAGAGAATCACTTAAGCCCAAGTGTTTGAGGTTGCTGTGAGCTGTGATGCCATGGCACACTACCAAGGGGGACATAGTGAGACGCTGTCTCAAAAAAAAAAAAAAAAAGACATTTGTACTAGACTATTTATCACAGCTCAATTTACAATCGCCAAAATGTGGAAACAATCTAAATGCCCACCAACCTAGGACTGGATTAACAAGCTGTGGTATATGTATACCATAGACTACTATTTGACCATTTAAAAAGATGGAGACTTTACATCTTTTATATTAACCTGGATTGAGTTGGAACACATTCTTCTAAGTAAAGCATCACAAGAATCCAATGTACTCAATTCCAATATGAAGGCAGGAGATGATCTAATACTACATGGTGGGGGGTAGGAGAATGAAGGAGAGGGCAGGAGGGAGGAGGAGAAGGGGTCATGATATATGGCACTGCTCTTGGAGGTGGGACACAATTATAAGAGGGACTGTACCTAACAAATGCAATCAGTGTAACCCAATTCTTTGTACCCTCAATGAACCTCAAACAAAAAAATAAATAAAAATAAAAACCCGATAGTAATGGAAATCCACAGAACCACTGAAACAGTGTTTGAGCAACACATCTGCTAACAAAGATGTTCACAACATGTTAAGTGAAATGCTGGCCCAGTGCCTGTAGCTCAGCATACATTAGAGGTGGCGGTTTCAAACCCAGCACAGACCTGCCAGACAACAACAACTACAATCAAAAAATAGCTGGGCATTGTGGCAGGTGCCTGTAGTCCTAGCTACTTGGGAGGCTGACATAAGAGAATCACTTAAGCCCAAGAGTTGGAGGTTGCTATGAGCTGTAACGCCATGGCACACTACCCAGGGTGACAGCTTAGGACTCTGTCTCAAAAAAAAAAAAAAAGAAAGAAAGAAAGAGGTAAAATGGGAAATGCTGTGTGGTCATGTTCTTAGCTGTGCGTGTGCTTCTGACGTTTGCCCATGGCTTGTGCATACTCCCTGAGTTTGCCTAGTGAGCCCGCTCTGTTGTGATCATCATAACTATGACAGCCTGACAGGAGTGGGCCTTGGCACTCACCCAGGTAGCTGAGGATGACCGGCAGGAAGACCAGGCCGTGCAGCAGGCCCAGCAAGGTGATGACAAGGTTGAGGCGGAAGAAGAAGATCTGGATGAGCTGGGCCTTAGCGAGGCCCAAGACAAGGATGCCAGGCAGGTTGGTCATGGCCACTCCTGCAAATACCTGGGGGCCACAGCCAGGCATCAGGTGGGGCACAAGACATCAGGCAGGGCACAGGGCTTTAGGCAGGACACTGGATGAGCCCCCTCATCCCACTCACCGCACTGCCCATAGAGATAGTGGCCTCTGTGGCCCTTTCCACCCTGGTGGGTTTGGTGCTGATGGCAAAGGAGCGGGTGATGTGTGACACAAACTCCACAGACATGCCTACCGCCTGTGGGCAGAGAGGGGGCTTCAGCCAAGCAAGGCACGTGTCTCCACTGATACCAGTGGGGCAAGAGTCTAGATTCTAGTCAGAACCGGGAGTATTCTATGAGGCGAGGTTCCCACCACCCCTCCAGAGGCTGCCCGATGCCTGTGTCTGGTGGGTTACCGTGACCAGGTTGATGAGGGACACAGCATTGTAGCTGATGCCCCACAGGGCCATGAAGCCAGCAGTGTCCACGACAATCATGACAATGGAGAATAGGTTAAGGATGCCGGAGCGCAGGTCCATCCCCAGCAGGATGCAGCAGACGGCGAAGGTGGGCACTAGGCAGAGGCTGAGCATGAAGAGCCCTTCGGGGAGGACGGTCAAGTACTGCTCATAAAACACATTGCTGATCCTGCCAGAGCACAGAGTGTGGTCACAAGCACAGGCCTTGCAGGCCCTTGCGGTGGGCAGGCCACCCCTACTTCAGAAGGAGAATGCTAAAGGTTCGTGTGGGCAAAGGTTAGGGCGTGAGCCAGTGTGGAAAATGGACAAGCCGAGGGCCACAGCTGAAGCCTCCTGACCTGAAGCTGGTCCTCATCTCAAGCCCTCTCTTGAAACCCACCACCCTAATCTCCTGTCCCTAGCAATCACCCCCACCTCCCTCCAGCCTAACCACTCAGGTCCTTACGTGTAGGGGAAGACCTCAAAGGCTGGGTCTGTCCCAGGCACCTTCCGCAGGTCAGCAGTGATGTTGGCTGCCAGCTCCCGAGCTGCCAGCAAAGCTCCTGTGAAATCCTGTGAGCTCTTCAGGGGCTTGTGGTAGGCCATAAACCGGGAGGCTGGGGACAGTGGCACAGGGGAAAGGGTAATCCATAGGTCAGAACCCATTCTAGGATATCCTCAGAACACCCACGGGTAGTGGCACAAGTGTCTGATGAAGCTGGGTTCAGGGATCTGCCACAACCATTTGGAATTCTTAGTAAATTTTGTACAAGGGGCCCAATTTTTATTTTGCACCATCCCTGCAAACTCCATAGCTGGTCCTACTGCCGTGGGAGATTTGAGACTGGGCCCAAGCCTTGATGGGTGGAGTCTAAAGAAATCTTCCTGATGAACCCAAATTCTTCTCTGTAAGGTTTCAAGATATTCATTGGATGTTAAAGATTAATTAGCTTTCAAATTTATATCTTCCTATAGGAAAAGACCAGAAAGGAAGACAGAAAAATGTTGGTTGAATAGAATTCACAAGCAATTGAGAATTGTTAGAGCTGTGGCTTAGGGCTTCTTCCAAGTAAATACCATAAAGATTCTTTCTTTCTTTTTCTTTCTTTCTTTCTTTCTTTCTTTCTTTCTTTCTTTCTTTCTTTCTTTCTTTCTTTCTTTCTTTCTTTCTTTCTTTCTTTCTTTTTTTGAGACAGAGTCCCACTGTGTTTCCCTCAGTAGAGTGCCATGGCATCAAGTTCATAGCAATCTCAGACTCTTGGTCTTAAGTGATTCTCTGGCCTCAGCCTCCCAAGTAGCTGGGACTACAGGCACCTGCCACAACACCGGCTATTTTGTTGTTGTTGTTGCCATTGTTGTTTTAGCTGGCCCAGGCTGGATTCGAACCTGCTAGCCTCAGTGTATGTGGCTGGCACCATAACCACTGTGCTTTGGGCACTGAGCCAATAAAGGTTATTTCTTAATTGTGTATAGTGACCATGTGGATTGGGAAAAGAAACAACAGCCACATGCAAAGAAAAAAAGAAATGTTCTTGGACATATGCAACCTCAGAGTGGGAGAGGTGACTGGAGAGCCTTCTGCCAGGTCTCTGACCACCTGGAGGTTGGTTCACACACAGATGGCCACCCAAGCCCAGAGATTCAGGTCTGGAAGGACTCAGGTGAAGCCTAGAACTTGCATTTCTAACAATTTCCAGGTGATGCTAATGCTACTGGCCAGGGGCCCCCACTTTGAGAAGTACTGCTCTAGACTAACCCAGTGCACACATAAGGAGACTCAGGGTCACAGGCGGGCACGGATCTGCCCCAGGTCACAGGATATTGGCTCCCCCTCTCTCCCCTCCAGGGCCCACTCCTCTGTCCCTGACTGAGACTCCTACTCCCTTCTACCCACACTAACCCCACCACATAGGCCACACAGAGCATGCAGTGGCCAGGGGCCAGGGCCATAGTGTGGCAGATTGCCCTTTGGGGAAGATGGGACCTTCATGGAATACTTAGTGGGCAGGTGGAGCAAGCAGCTTTCATCAGTTTGTAGCTAGTGATTCAAACATGAAGGATTTTAGTGCAAAGAAAAAGAATTCATCAAAGCCTTCCCCCTCCACTGCCGACCCCAGACCCATCTGCAGCTGCAGCTCCTCAGGGACCCCTGGCCAAGCACATGGGCACGGGGCTGTGGCCAGCTCATTCTGCTGGGGCTGAGTTAGGGAGCACATCATGGCTCTTTTCCCTGCCAGTCCAACTGCATCTCCTTCTTACTTTTAAAGGTTGCCCAGGCATCCTAACTCATTTAGCCAGCTGCCCGCTGCTGACATTCAGGTAAGTTTGCAGGCAAGAAAAGGTGCTTAGCCCGGGGTGTAGGGACCCCCCAATATGGAATCAACTGCTAAAAGAACTCCACAAATTTCATGCTAAACGTGGACTCCAGGGTAAAAGAAGGGGCAAAGTCTGAGAATGTGGCTCTGGGAAACCAGGACCCTCGCTGACAGGGGCAGCACAAAGGAGAGAGTATGTAAGATGGAGAGAGGCTATTCCCCAGACCTCTCAGGACTGTTCAGAGAGCCCGCTTTTGTCCTCCCCTCTAGGACAGGCTATGCTTACCTAAGACCTGGCCGTCTGAGCTTAGATTCACAGAGGTGCTGTAAGCCGCCAGGCCGCTGCAGGAGAAGCCAGGGCAAAGACTTAGCTGGAACTAGGCTCCTCCCCTCTACCCAGCACCCAGCCTCCCCGCAGAAGCCCCTCAGGGCTTCCTTCCTTCCACTGCATTTATCCCCCTACTGTAGCCCACGGTCCGCCCTCCACAGTACAAGACCTCCCAAGCCTACCCTTTGGGACATTTGATGTTGGGTGGGTCACTCAGGAACCAGGGAAGGTACTTGTGGAACTGCTCCACTGAGGGCCGCACGGGGCCCAATGTGAAGCCCATGCAGTTCTTTAAGCAGTTCAAGGAGTCTGCAGAGAGAGAGGGACTCTGGGCAGCAGCAACCCACGGCCAGCTGCTCCTGCTCTGTCCCGCTCTTTCTCCTCCCCTCCCATGAAAGTTCCCCCAGGCATTCTTGCCTCAAAGAGTCACTTCTAGGGGGGTTTGCACTTGTCATCTCTGACTGTAGGAGAAGTCCCCCCTCTTGGTTATAGAAACTGCTGGCACCTACAAGCAAGTGGGGAAGGGAAGTTTGGGGCAGAGAAACAGGTCCCACAGGGGCCTCGCACTCAACCTACAAATGCAGCAGCTCCAGGTGGTGAGGCCATGCACCAACCTCTGACTCCTTGCCACCCTCCCACCCCACCACCGCAAGTGCCACATGCTCTGCAAGGAGGGATCCACACATGCCAGGCATAAGTGTTTAAAGGCCCATGGTCCAGCACAGCCACCCACACAGGTACTCCTCACAGAGCACCTGTCTCTGAGGCCAAGCCTGTTCCCCTGCTTCCAACAGGCCCTGTAGGAGGGTGGCAGAGGTGGAGAGAAACTGTCTGGTCCTTTCCTTTCTCTAGCCTCAGTTTCCCCAAGCTGTGGTAGGCAGTGAGCCCCCCAAGGTCCCATACTCACTGACTGTGGAGGGGCAGAACTTGCCCGCGTTGGCGCCTAAGATATAAAGGCGGCAGCAGGAGGAGGACGGAGTCAGCCAGTCAATGAAGTCATCCACCCAGGAGGAGGCGGCAATGGCCAGGTAAGACCTGAGTGTAGGAGAGGGGGGAAGGGAGAAGGACCAGCTACGCAGGGTAGTGGGTCTTTCTTGTGGCCCAATCCCCAGGCTGGGCCTCCCCAGGCAAGAAGCCACAAGACAGCGGGGCAAGGGGAGGTATAGAATAAGCAGGAAAAAGGGATTGCAGGGTGCACAGACAGGGAACAGGCCAGCAGCCAGGCAGGCCAGACACTCACTGCTCAGGGAACTCGGAGGCATACTGGATCTTCTGGGTGAGGGAGTTGTTGGCACAGCCGGCACTGGAGCAGATGGCATTCATGCCCTCCTCGGTAGAGAAGTTGTAGCCCGAGGTAGTAACAAAGTATACTGGGGCCCCCACCTCAAAGTAGCGGTTCAGAAAGAGGAAGTAGTCAAGGAGGTATGAGTCCTGGGAGGAGAGGAAGGTCAGTGAGCCTCAGGAGGTCAAACACATCCCTAAAGTGCTAACCTTGCCTCAGGCTCTTGAGGATACACACAGAGGTCCATGCTCAGAAGTACACATAGAGGCACACACTGAGGTACACACTCAGAGGTACACACATACTTACACACCCAAAGGTAAATGCTAAGTGGTACACACACAAAGGTATACACAGAGGTGCAAGCTCAGAGGCACTCACACAGAAGTACACAATCATGGTAAACATAAGGAAGTACATGGTTAAGGTTCACATACAAGGTACAGAGGAAGAAGAACATACATAGAAGCACACATGGAGGTTCACCCTTACAGAAGTACCTGCACGGTACAATTACAGAAGAACACACTTTTAGGTGTTCCCACAAATGTACATGCTGCAAGATTCACAAATATAGATATAATCACAAGTACATGCACAGAAGTACACTCATGGAGGCACAAACACAAAGCAGCACACACCACCTACATGAACATACACTGACACACACACAAACATGCACATATACATGCCCATACGTTTTTCTCTTCTTATCATCCCCAATTTGGCACAGCCACAGTCTAACAGCTGGCCTGGGACCACAGCCTGTATTTGCACATACATGTAAATGTTTGTGTGCACACCCTCAGGGCCATGCCCCAGGTATCATCATGGTCTGTTCCCTTGTAACACAAAACCTCAGAGTAACATCAGGGAAGGCGGCAGAGTAGGAAGCACCAGGAATCTGTCACTCCACCTAGACAACAATTTTTTTGGCAGAATTTGTCTGATGTAACTGTTTTGGAAAGCTGAAGGCTATCAAGGGTTGGAAGCTTCCAAGGTAAGGCAGGGAAGGTAAGTGTGATTAATTTGTGTCAATTTCAGCTCTTATCACAGTAGCAGCTGTTCATTCCCCACCCCCAGCCTTAAGGCATGTAGTTATGAATGCATTCTCTGAGTAGTTTGCACACAGCTTACAAGACAGAGTAGGCAATAAGATACTGTCCTCCAAATATCAAGGATCTGAGTTCTGATCACTGATCATTTCTTCTAATCTTAGTGGTACAGACATACAGGTAGGCAGCCATTACTGCAACTCCCACTGCCATCATTGCTTTCTCCTCCACTTCCAGTTCCATGAGATTTAAAAGGAAGTTTAAAAAACAAACTTCCATGGGTGGTGCTTGTAGCTCAGTGGATAGGGTGCCAGTCACATACACTCAGACTGGCAGGTTCAAACCTGGCCTGGGTCAGCTAAACAACAATGACAACTGTAACAAAAAAATAGCCCAGCATTGTGGCAAGCACCTGTAGTCCCAGCTACTTGGGAGGCTGAGGCAAGAGTATCATTTAAGCCCAAGAGTTGGAGGTTGCTGTGAGCTGTGATGCCATAGCACTCTACTGATATAAATGAGACTCTGTCTCAAAAAAAAACCCCAAGAAACTCAACATACTCCAATAGAATAAACTCAAAGAGACTGACACCAAAGGATATAATCCAACTGTCAAAAGCCAAAGACAAGACAGGCATGTGGTCCACATCTGTAGTCCCCCCTACCTGGGAGGCTGTGGCAGGAGAATTGCTTGTGCCTAGGAGTTCAAGTACAAACTGGGAAACATGTCAAAACCTAGTCTTTTAAAAAATAATAAAATGTAAAATAAAAAATTTAAAGCCAACAAGGAGAATCTTGAAGACAACAAGAGAGAAGTAACTCATTACATACAATTAATCTTTAATAAGATTATAAGCATACACCTCATTAGAAACCTTGGAAGTCAGAACTTAATGGATTTGTATACTCAAAGTCCTAAAGAAAGAAAAAAAAATACCTGTCAACTAAAAACCCTATTCCCTGCAAAACTGTTCTTCAAAAATGAGGAGAAATTAAGATATTCCCAGATAAACAGAAGCTGAAGGAGTTAGTTACCACTAGACCTGCCCTTCAACAAATGCTAAAAGGAATCCTGCAGGTTGAAATGAAAGGACACTAGACAGTAACTCAAAGACTTATTAAGAAATAAAGATCCTTGGCAAAAGCAAGTAAATTGGTAGTTATAAAAGTAAGTATTATTATAACTATGGTTTGTAACTCCACTTTTTGTTTTGTACATGACTGAAGAGACAAAAGCATAAAAGTTTTTATAATAGATACACAAAGCATAAAGATATAATTTTGTGACATTAATAACCAAAAAGAATAGGATGGAACTGAACAAGATCAGAGTTTTATATGCTATTGAAGTTAAGTTGACATAAATTTAAATTAATGTGATCCCCACGGTAACCACTATAGAATATACACAAAAGAAAAGAGAAGAAAAATTAAAAATTTAAACCATTAAAAGTCAACTGAACACATTCATGGACCATGAAGAAACAAGAAGAAAACACACAGGAGGGAAAATCCTGGGATTTTTTTTTTTCCCTAGGGGTGTAATAAATACTTAAAAATAAAATGCCTCAACAGATAAAAATATATCAGCTAAACACAAAAGAAGTCAGTCACACAGGAAATGAGAGACAAAAAGTTATAAGGCATATAGAAAACATCTAGCAAAATGGAAAGAAAACTAGAGAAAGAAAAAAACTCAAAATAAAATGTAAAAATTAAAAGCAAAAAAATAGAAAACAACAGAAATAAATCCCTCATCAGTAATTATCCTAAATGTAAATGGATTAAACTGTGCAACCAAAAGACATAGATTAGCAGAATTGATTTTTTTAATGATCTAACTATATCCTATCTACAAGAAACTCACTTTAGGTCAAAAGACACAAACAAGTTGAAAGTAAAAGAATAGAAAAAAGATTTTCCATGCAAATAGTGACTAAAAGAGAATAGGGGTAACTATACTAATATCAGACAAAATAAGCTTTCAATAAAAAAGCCTACAAGGGACAAAGAAGGACATTATATACTAAAAGAAGTTTTATCACAGCAAGAAGACATAACAATTATAAACATTTATGAACCTAATAACAGACCATCAAAATATCTGAATCAAAAATTGACAAAACTTACAGGAGAAATAAATGGTTCTACAATAATAGTTGGAGAGTTTAATACCCCACTCTCAATAATGAATAGCATAATAAAACAGAAAATAAGTAAGGAAATAGAGAACTTGAACAGCACAGTAAACCAACTAGATCTAATAGACAGATGCAGAATAATTTACCCAACAACAAAATACACTTTCTTCTCAAGTGCACATAGAACATTCTCCAGCATAGATAATATGTTAGGTCACAATTTAAATCTCAATTAAAAAAAGACATTGTAAAAATTATCTTCTCTAACCACAATACAATGAAGTTAGAAATCAATAACAAAAGGAAACTTAGAAAATTCACAAATCTGAGGAAATTACACGCCATACTCTTTTTTTTTTTTTTTTAAGAGACAGAGTTTCACTTTGTCACCCTTGGTAGAGTGCCATAGCATCACAGCTCACAGCAACCTCCAGCTCTTGAGCTTAGGCAATTCTCTTGCCTCAGCCTCCCAAGTAGCTGGGACTACAGGCACCTGCCACAATGCCCAGCTAACACAACATACTCTTAAACAAGCAATGGGTTGAAGAAATCACAACGGAAATTAGAAAACACTTAGAGATGAATGAAAATGAAAACAAAACATATCAAAACTTATGGGATATGGTAAAAACAGTACTAAGGGAGAAATTTATACTTGCAAATGCTATGAATTTAAAAAAGGAAAATATCTCAGCTGAGTATGGTGGTTCCTGCCTGTAATCCAGGCACTCCTGGAGGCCAAGGCGGGTGGATTGCCTGAGCTCACAAGTTCAACGAGACCAGCCTGACCTAGAGCAAGATTCCACCTCTAAAAATAGCTGGGAATTGTGGCAGGTGCCTATAATCTCAGCTACTTGGGAGGCTGAGGCAAGAGGATTGCTTGAGCCCAGGAGTCTGAGGTTGCTGTGAGCTATGAAAGCACAGCACTCTACTGGGGGCAACAAAGTGAGATTTTGTCTCAAAAAACAAAACAAACAAACAAACAAAAAAAAAAAAAAAAACTCAAATCAACACCCTGACTTTAACAACTTAAGAAGCTAGAAAAACAGAACTAACTAAACCCCAAAGGTTTCAAGAAAAAGAAAATAATAAAAATTAGAGCACAGATAAATAAAATAAAGAATAAAAAATAGAGAAAATCAACAACATCAAGAGTTGGTTCATAAAAAACATTAACAAAATAGGGCAGTGCTTGTGGCTCAGTGAGTAGAGTGCCAGCCCCATACACCAAGGGTGGTGGGTTCAAACCCAGTTCCAGCCAAACTGCATAGCCAGGCGTGGGCGGCATCTGTGGTTCAAAGGAGTAGGGTGCTGGCCCCATATGCCAGAGGTGGTCAAACCCAGCCCCAGCCAAAAAAAAAAGAAAAAAGAAAAAAAATAGCTGGGCATTGTGGCAGGTACCTGTGGTCCCAGCTACTCAGGAGGCTGAGGCAAGAGAATCACCTAAGCCCAAGAGCTGGAGGTTGCTGTGAGCTGTGACACTATGGAACTCTACTAAGGGTGACAAAGTGAACCTCTGTCTCTAAAAAAAAAGAAAGAAAGAAAGAAAGAAAAAGAAAAAGATTAACAAAATTGCCATGTCTTTAGCTAGATTAACTAAGGGGGGGAAAGACTCAAATTACTAAAATCACAATTGAAAGTGGGTCATTAGTACTCATTCTACAGAAAAAGAATTACAAAAAGTATTATGAGCAATTGTATTCCTGAAAGCTAGATAATATAGATGAAAGGGATAATTTCTAGAAACACAAACCTACCAAGACTAAATCATGAAACAATAGAAAATCTGAATAGACCCATAACTAATAAGGAGATTCAATCAGTGATCAAAACCTTTCCCAGCATATTAATAGAAAAAGCTGGACTTGATGGCTTCACTGGTGAATATTACCAAACATATAAAGAAGAATTAATGCCACACCTCCTCAAACTCTTCCAAAAAAATTAAAGAGGAGGAAACACTTCCAAACTCACTCTTTGAAGCCAGCATTGCCCTAATACCATTGCCAGACAAAAACACTACAAGAAAAGAAAACCAAAGACCAATATCTCAATAAAATACCACAAAATTGAATTAAACAGCATATTGAAAGGTTTATACACCATGATCAAGGGGGCTTTATTTCTGGAATGCAAGGATAGTTCAACATATGATAGCCAATTAATGTAATGGAGCAGCACATTGACAGAAAGAAGGAAAAAGCACATGACCATCTCAATGGATGTATTACAGAAAAAGCATTTAACAAAATCTTACATCCTTTCATAATAAAAACATTCAGAACACTGGGAATGTAAGTTCTTAAGCATGATAAATGCCATATATAAAATCCCACAACCAATGTCATGCTCAGTGGTGAAAGACTAAAAACTTTTCCTCTAAGATCAGGAATAAGACAAGAAGAACCAATTTCACCACTTCTACTCATCATAGTATTAGAAGTTTTAGTTAGAACAATTAGGAAAAATAAGAAATTCTAGGCATTTAAATTAAAAAGGAAGAAGTAAAACTATTTCCATTTATAGATGACATGATTTGGTAGGTAGAAAATTCTAAACATTCTGCTAAAAAAAAAAAAAAAAACACCTGCTAGAGCCAATACACAAATTCAGCAAAATTACAGGATACAAAAATCAAGACACAAAAATCAGTTGCACTACTAAACACTAACAACCAACAATATGAAAAGAAAATTAAGAAAATAGCACCATTTACAATGGCATCAAAGAGAATGTAATTCTTAGGAATTAACTTCACCAAGGAAATGAAAGCCTTTCCCACTGAAAACTACGAAGTATTGCTGAAACAAATTAAAGAAGACACAAATGAGTGAAAAGGCCGCCTGTGTTCTAATGGATTGGAAGATAATATTGTTAAGATGTCAATACTATCAAAGCAATCTACAGATTCAATGCAATCCCTATCATAAACTCAATGGCATTTTTTGAGGAAATAGAAAAATTCATCCTAAAATTTATGTGAAATCGCAAGAGAACCTGAATAGTCAAAGCAATTTTAACAAAGAAGAACAAAGTTGTACAATTCATACTTCCTGATTTCAAAATTGACCACAAAGCTACAGTAATCAGAGCAATGTAATATTGGCATAAGGACTAAAAATGTACCAATGGAACAGAATAAAGAACCAGAAAAAAACCTTCACACACATAGTCAAATGATTTTTGACAAGGATACCAAAACTATTCAATGGGGAAAGAACAGGCTCTTCAACAAACAGCACTAGGGAAACTAGATATCCACACGCAAAAGAATGAAGCTAGAGCCTTACTTAACACCATGTACAAAAATTAACCCAAAATGGATCAAAGACCTAAATGTAAGACCTAAATCTATAAAATTGTTAGAAGATAGAAAAAAGCTTCACAACATGGATTTAGCAATGATTTCTTGGATATGACCCAAAGACACAGGCAGCAGAAGAAAAATATATAACTTTATGAATATTAAAATATTTTGTGCATTGGGTGGCACCCATAGCTCAGTTGGCAGGGTACTGGCCACATACACCAAGGGTGGCGGGTTCGAACCCAGCCTGGGGCTGCTAAACAACAATGACTACTGCAACCAAAAAATAGCCAGGCATTGTGGTAGGTGCCTGTAGTACCAGCTACTGGGAGGCTGAGGCAAGAGAATGGCTTTAAGCCAAAGAGTTGGAGGATGCTGTGAGCTGTGACACCACAGCACTCTACCCAAGGCGACAGCTTGAGACTCTGTCTCAAAAAAAAACAATTGTTCATCAAAAGACACTACCAACAGAGTAAGAAGGCAATCCACGGAAAGGAGGGAAGTATTTGCAAATTACATACATTAGCGATTGCTGTCCAGAATATAGAGAGAGCTCTTAAAACTCAAGAACAACAAAAAAATCTGATTCAAAAATGGGCAAAGGTGGCTCCGCCCCTGTAGCTCAGTGGTTAGGGTGCCAGCCACATACACCAGGGCTGGTGGGTTCGAACCCAGCCCAGGCCTGCTAAACAACAAAGACAACTACAACAAAAAAATAGCTGGAGGCGGCGCCTGTGGCTCAGTGAGTGGGGTGCTGGTCCCATATACAGAGGGTGGCGGGTTCAAACCCATCCCCAGCCAAACTACAACAAAAAAATAGCTGGACATTGTATAGGCACCTGTAGTCCCAGCTACTCTGCAGGCTGAGGCAAGAGAATCTCCTAAACCCAAAAGCTGGAGGTTGCTGTGAGCTGTGAAGCCACACCCAAAAGCTGGAGGTTGCTGTGAGCTGTGAAGCCACAGCACTCTACCAAGGGCGACAAAGTGAGACTCTCTTAAAAAAAAAAATAAAACCCAAAATTTAGTGGCTTGGAACAATTATAGTCCTTTATTGGGCTTAGGAAGCTATAATTTGG
>CAUYPK010125926.1:0-30498 GCA_963574355.1 Loris lydekkerianus
TCAATTGTGACTCTCTGCACTTGGTTGCCTCTTCCAGTCACAAATTTCAGCTCTTTCTAAAATCATTAAATTTCAGAACACATGAAGGCTATAACTCAACTATAGCACAAGAATATGGGGAAAGGGCCAAAGGAGGGGAAGGGAGATGGGAGGTTAGGATGGAGGGAGGGTAACGGGTGGGGCCACACCTACGGTGCATCTTAGAATGGGTACAGGCGAAACCTGCTAAATGCAGAATACAAATGTCTACCTACAATAACTAAAAAAATGCCATGAAGGCTACGTTGAACAGTTTGATGAGAATATTTCAGATTGTATATGAAACCAGCACATTGTACGCCTTGATTGCACTAATGTACACAGTTTATGATTTAACAATAAAAAAAATTTTTTTTCAGAAAACTTGAGAAACTATGTTAAGTGAAGTTGTTCTCTATTTTCATGTATGTAAACCAAAGTGCAAGGGTATTTGTGTAGCCCTAGGTTTTTAAGTCAAAAGCTCCTGCCTCCCTGTGGCTCCCACACCCCTGCAGTTTTTCCTGCCTGGCTCTCTTCTTGATAATCTCAAGGCTTGTTTCCCGATGTATGGGTTTTCAGGCCAAAGGCCTCATTATTGCCATTTGCCCAGTTTTGACCTTTGAATTCCCAGTGGCTTAAAATTCATGATTTAGAATGTCTCCCCAATTGGGCTTGTCATCTGTTGCTGGTAAACACTTTGCTGAGTCTAGTCCCCAAGGTATTTCATCTGAGCAGGACCTGGAGTCTGATATTCTGCTGCCTTTCCCCTGGACCTTCTGGAGAATCTGATGGTGACCACACAAGCACAGTCTAATTGGCTTGAAATAAAAAACATGGTCATTTCAAATCAATATGTTTTATCTGTATAGCTGAACCATGTAGTATTGTCCCTGAGATTATAAGGACTTAAGTCACCTTCTCCCATACCTGTGAATGTGAAAAATGACATGTGATGGCATCAGTTTGATTTTCCTGAGTAGAAAATGGCTAAATTATTATCAGACTAAAAGGAACTTGAAAGTCAATTTGTCCCAGGTTTTCAACTACTAGATAGACCGTTTGATGCAGACTTCTAAAGTTAGTCTCCCGAATTCCTTCCCATCTCCCCAAACATTAGAGGCAGGAGGAAGAGACCTAAAACTACACACAGTTTGACCTTCTCATTTAACAGGATAAGCAATGGAAATCACCGAGGAGCTAAGTAATTTTTCTCGTGCTGGAACTAGAACTCACATGTGGAAATGTTTCTACTTTCCAAGGATTACTAAAATGAAGACAATGAGCAATAATAACAAAATACCAACATCATAAAACAAATAACTAGGCATGAATCAGAAATTTCTAGACTGCTTTATGAATTGTTCCCTGGTGAAATAGCACCATGCTATTTTAAAATGGATAAAAATACATTATCCTCTCTACCCCAGCCTGCATAAGAAGACAGTGGTCAGGCTTTTTACCTATACTAATGCAGGGCTCTCTAACCAGTTCCCTGTTCTTAATTCTACCTCAAAATGCACAAAATGGCAAAATGTACATTTGGAGGTTACGCAAGAATGTAGCTGAAATGTTGGCACAGAGAAATCTGTTTCAAAAATTCTCAAGCTCAGCCACCAGACTTGTATTTTCATAGTTTCATTCAATCCCCACACCAATAAAACCATACCTATGAGGCATAACAAGCTGGTTTAAATTCATTTATGAATTTTAAGCAAAGGCCAGATATGGCGGCTCATGCCTGTAATTCTAGTAACTTGGGAGGCCAAGACAGGTGGATTGTTTGAGCTCAGGAGTCCAAGACCAGCCTGATCAAGAGCAAGAAAAATGAGCTGGGCATTGTGGCAGGTACCTGCAGGTCCATCTACTTTGGGGCTGAGGCAAAGAATTGCTCAAGTCCAAGAGTTTGAGGTTGTTGTGAGCCAGGCCGATGCCATGGCACTCTACCCAGGGTGACAGAGTGAGACTCTGTCTCAAAAAAGAAATTTAGGCAAAAAGAATAAATATACATATTACAGGTGAAGAGATGAAGAAAGTGAAATAAGTAAATAAAGGGGCTCTGCTCAAGGTTGTCCCATCTGCAAGTCATCAAGAGTGGTATTTTGGTTTCTGATACAGACAGTGGCAACATCCTGATACTGTCAAAACAGCCACTAGTACACATTTGCTATTCCTCAGACACCAGGCTCCAGTCTTCTCTGTCCCTTGGCAAATTCATCTGGTTGTTGCTCAGTCAACGAAACCTATCCTTGCTCTTGAATCAATCACATCTCAAAGACCTCAGTGAGGGTGAAGAAATCATTGCACCCAGTAATTTTCAGTGTGCTGCAACACGCTGGTGTGCCGTGAGAGGATCTTAGGTGTGCCGCAAAAATTTTAAAGAACATTAATTAAATTATTTTCAAAAGAAGTTCAAAGCACAGTAAGTATATTCTTTCTTTTACTCGTTTTTTTGATTAACATAATTTAAGTGTGCTGTGGAAGTTTAACTATAGGTTCAAGTGTACTGTGAGATTAAAAAAGGCTGAAAAATATTGATTGAACCTAGAATGGTTAAGTTGTAACCACTTGTAGGAAAAAAAGTGAGAAGGTATTTGTGGAACATTGAAATTTGAGAGTTTGTGAGTTATGCTGGACTATTGGCTATCAAACATAAATATAATGGGATACACATACGCAATTTAAAGTTTTCTAGTAGACAATATTATTCAAAAATAAAAAGAAACACCTAAAGTTAATATTAACAGTCTATTTTAATTAATCCAGTATTCAAAATATTGTCATTTCAACATGTGGCATTTCTGCTCTCTAAGTGCTCAATAGCACACAGTTGGAGAGGGCAGTTCTAGCACATAATTTTCTTCAGTTAATCTACAAAGCTTGCCGTGTTAGAAAAAGCATAGCAAGTCAAGACTTCCCAACTATATTAGTCAAGGTTCTCCAAATAAACAGAACCAATAGGGTATGTGAGTATAAATATATAGAAAGATCTATTTTAATAAATTAGCTGACACATGGTGCAGGCTTATAAGCCCAAATCTGTCGGATACGCCAGTAGGCTGGAAACCCAAGGAAGAGCCAATTTGATTTACTCAAAATTTACTGATGTAAATGTTAATCATGTCTTAAAAAAACCCTTCCAAACAACATCAAGACTGGTGTTTGATCAAACATCTGGGAATCACAGCCTAGCTAAGTTGACATGAAAAATTAACACACACAAAATTAACTAAAGCAAAGGAAAAGATGTGAAACTGTGACCCACATAACTCAGGAAACAATCCTTCTCCGAGAAGTTGTAGATACAGTTGAGCTTTGGTATGGCTGTGATAACCTGGTAAAAAAAAGTATTTTTATGTTTTCTTATAATTTGCTCACTAGTATCCTCATTAGCAACCTAACTCTTCTAATAAATGGTGTGACTGTATTATATTTGCAAGGAGAATGTTTTATAAATTAAGCAAATCAATAAAGGAATCTAGGAATGTCTCAACAGCATTCTCTCTGGAAGAAAGGATAATCATAAGAGTATATTATCTGTATAATATCTAATGACATCCTGGGAAATTACAGATGATGGTTATTAAGTTTTTGCACACTCTGTTTCACACTGGACTGATAAATACAGAAATCACACCCTTATAATTGCTTCCCTGCTGTTCCTGTTCTTCATAAATTAAGATTTAGATAGCTGCAATTTTGGACTGTCCAGGATGTTTTCAAGGTCTCCGCCTTGTTTAAGGGGCATCCCAGAAAAGGTAGAAGGCAGTCCCTCTCCTCCCACTTGGGAACTTGAAGGGAAAAGAAGTTGCCTTTGCCAGCTCCCTGGCAACTGGGATCAGGACACATGAATGAGGTTCGGCCATTCCGATGACTACCCCCCAAAATGCCAATGATTACCCCCCAAAATGTTAAAAACTGTTGCTGACTGCTGACTGTGGTGCTGTTATTGCAGGTGGCTGTGGTGGAGCTGAAGGGCCTTTTGGGGTGGAAGAAAGTGCCCAGGAGCTCCAGTGCCAGCAGCAGCAGCTCTGTTCAACAATACAATGCCTGTAGCATGGCATCGCAGAAAGGCTTCCTGTGGCTGAGACTGTGCCTTGCATTCTTAGCTCCAGCTCACCTTCTGTGTCTATGAGCTAGCAAGTATCTTTCCAATATTTTTTTCTTGTAAGGTAGACAGAGTTTTACCACCAATAACCTTGACCCCACATAAAAAGGTAGAATTTTATCTGGCGCTTGTGATCAGCAATTAACTACAGGGACCTTTAATGGTTCAGAGGTTCTCAAGTTCTTTGGTCTTGGGAGCCCTTTACATGTTCAAAATTGGTGGGGACGCCTGAGAACTTTGATTTACATGCATTATCTATTGATATTTACCCTATTGGAAAGCTAAAACATAAATTTAAAGTTATCTATTTATTAATTTAGTTAAAAATAAAGTGATGAACCCCATTACTTGTTAACATTTATGATTTCAATACAAAATAGCTTTACTTTCCCAAACAAAAAAGAATTATTAAGAAGAGCGCCATTGTGTTACACTTTCGCAAATGTATTTGATCTCTGGCTTAATGGAAAACGAGAAGATTCTCAGACATGTTTCTGCATTCAGTCTGTAGTAATACATCTTTTGGTTTAAATTATAAATAAAATTCAAGTTCACCCAGTTATGTATTTAAAAAGAGGGGAACGTTTTAATAGCCTTTTTAGAGATTTGTGGATTTTCTTTGATACCACAAATACCACATCAAATCTTGACAAGTGGTGGTTTCTTAATGGTTAGCTGCAGTATGGAATCCAAAACCGTACCAATAAACAGTTCCTTTTTATTACATTAAAATAAGTTTAAAAATATTTTTTAACATAGATCATTTGGAAAATATTGGTTTACTGAATTGTGGACATCTTCCTAGTGTTGATATACTTCACTGTATTATATCAGAAGTGCCAAACTTGTGTGTGTGTTTTTTTTTGTGTTTTTTTTTTTAGTATGGAACAAAGTTTACGAGTAAGAGAAAGACAGGCTTACAGAGTGAGGAAGTTTACAAAGCAGGATACGTTTGCCACAGACAGCAAACAGGCCTCTATTGGCAGGGTAAGTAGACAAGGAGGCAAAAAGCACCACTAAACTTATTTTAAAAAATGTCCTTAACTATTGGGAAGTTGGTGGGCTGATAGTTATAAATACAGGTTTTAAAAAATTCTGGTTTTTCTCCTGAAAGCTCAAATTTTATGATTGGCAACAAAATTTTTCTGTTTTCCTTCAAGTGACAAGACCACTTCATTAATTAAAAAAAAAAAAAAAAAATCCACTAAAGATATCACTGAGAAAAACCCATAGTTTTTCTGAGTTACTTTTTAAAATAAAGTAGCTAGCTACTTTTTTCATAATGATAGTGTTCATTTTAACAATGCTAAATCACTCTAATGCTTCTCCTTGAGTCATCCGTTACACTTTGAAACGCAGCAGAAACCATTTATGTGTACTTACCATTCCTTCACTTGGAATATTTCTAGAGACCTGTATCCAAATGTCTAGATTTAATAAAATTAATTTTTACTTCTTCATGAAGGACACTCTTCAATGATACTAGCA
Organism: Loris lydekkerianus; assembly: GCA_963574355.1. Lineage (NCBI taxonomy): Eukaryota > Metazoa > Chordata > Mammalia > Primates > Lorisidae > Loris > Loris lydekkerianus. The sequence goes on from CAUYPK010125926.1 coordinate 5,612, forward strand.
TTTTCTGCCTTGTGAGCATGTGGCTGTGAATAATGTAATGACAACTAGCATAGCCTTGATTTGCGCTAAGGCACCAAATAATTCCATTGCTTTTGCACCATTAGTGTATACACCAACACACTGGAAAAGGAAAACATTGCCTTCGTATTATTATAAAAACAATTTTGACCTGATAGTCCCTCTAAAGGGTCTCAGTGCCGTGGACCACACTGGGAGAACTGCTGGGCTGATACATTAATGGGTGTCTAATCCAACAAATGAGAGGCTTTGTAAGTCTCTACCATTGTAGAAACAAGTGAAAATAAGACCTGCCATCTTAGTTTACACTATTTGGTTATGAATGTTTCTAAATAAAGAGTAACTTGTCCTGCTTTATTGCAAGGTCTTTTTTTTAGCATTTTAAAAGCTGGAATATCTGGGCACTTAGAACCTTGTGACCAGACTGGTTATTTTGCCATTTTGACCTCCCTAACTGTGGTAGGTTATGCCATAAAGTATCACAAAACTCATTTCAAGGAGTGAGGCTGAAGTGGCAGGAAAGGTTAGTTGATGGGAGCTCATATAATGATCTGTGGCTATGGTGGTTTAGGTATCAGAGATCCCAAGAGGTGGTATCAGTGAAACCTCTCTTGAAATCTAGCCTTCATAGGTTTTGGCCCCTTGATTAAAGGCTTTTAATGTGCAATGAACTAAGGGGCAATTGTAAGGTAGAGATGAGAATTCTTCATGAGCTGGCTTGAAACAGCACCACAGAAAGGATCTTGGTGGATTTGCACAGTATATCATATTAGACTGACCTCAGAGACAGTGGTCATTTTAACAATGCTAATTTTTCTGATCCTGGAGCATGGATTTTTTCCATTTCCTGTGTGTCTTCTTAAATTTATTTTATCAGTGTTTTATAATTTTCTGTGTAGAAGTTTATCACTTACTAGGTTAAGTTTACTTTCTGGGTTTTTTTGGGAAGCTATTGTAAATGATAATATGGGTGCACAGAAATGCTACTGATTTTTGTATGCTGATGTTGTACCCTGCAACTTTACTGAATTTATTTATAAAACCTTTAGGTTGAATCTTTAGATTTTTCTAGAAACAAGATCATCTCATCTGTAAAGAATAAAACTGGACCTCCATTGTTTACCATATACAAAAATCAACTCAAGATGGACCACAGACCTAAGTATAAGACCTGAAATTTATTTTATTTTATATTTTTTAATGTATTTGAACTTTTGAGGCCAGGCATTGACCTGATATTGGAAAAAGATGCCATTTAGGACTTTCATAGTTAGACAGGAGAAGTCAACGCCTACATTGAAAATCTGCTGTTTAATATAGCCACCTTCATCAATGTTTTCAGCTTAATCTTCCAAATAACTTGGTAAAGCTTCTCTGTCAGCCTTGCTGCCTCACCTTGCACTTTTATGTTAATGGAGATGGCTTCATTTCTTAAACTTTATGAACCAACCTCTACTAACTTCCAACTCTTCTTCTACAGCTTCCCTACCTCTCTCAGACTTCCTAGAATTGAAGCTTTAGGGCCCTGGCTTATGTTCGGCTTTGTCTTAAGGGAATATTGCTGCTGGTTTGATCTTCCAACCAGAAAACTAAACTTCCTCCATATCAGTAAATAGGCTGTTTCACTTTCTTATCATTTGTGTTCACTGGAGTAGTACTTTAAATTTTCTCTAAGAATTTTTTTCTTTGTATTTACAACTTTTGGCCTCTTGGCTTCTGACATACCTTCCTCGCTCAATTCAATCATTTCTAGTTTTTGACTTCAAGTGAGAGACATGCAGCCCTTTCTTTCACTTGAACAGTTCAAGGCCATTGCAAGGTTACTAACAGCCTACTTTCAGTGTTGTTGTGTCTCAGGAAATCGGGAGACCGGAGGAGAGGGAGAGAAGTTTGCCATCTGCTATGGGTATGGTTCAAGGTGCCCCCAAATTATTACAACAGTAACATCAAAGATCTCTGACCGCAGATTACTGTGATAGACTTAATAGTAACAATAATAAGAGTTTGGAATGTTGTGAAAATGACCCAGATGTGGCACAGAAACACACGGTGAGCACCTGCTGTTGGAAGCATGGTACTAATACATGTGCTTGGTGCAGGGTGCCTACAGGTCTTCAATTTATGAAAAACACAGTATTTAGTGCAAAGTGCACTAAAATAAGGCATGCCCGTGTTAGAATCTAGTCCCGCTTTCACATCCACCCACCACCAGCTTTCTCACTGGCCATTTTTAGTATTTCAATTACTATTTACTTAATTGTTGAATACAGATTAGTGTTACCTACATAAGCATCAAATAAAATTTAAGTAGGAGGACCTACTCTTTTTCTCCAGTGAACTATGTTAAAGTTACTTTTGATGTTTGATAAATACAGGAGAAAAAACAAGACAACAAAATCTCTAAAATAAGAAATAGTTGTACAGTTTGAAAAGTTAGTTAGATAACAGAGTTAATCACAGTGTAAAACATCCCCAGTTAAAAATGTATGGTAAAAATTCTAAAGAGACATATCTGGTAGCTAAAACAAGTTATGTGGTTTGTTATTTTTATTTTAAAGAAGCTAAACTGTGAACAATTGGTGTATATAACAGGCTGAAGACACGAATCCTTCAAAACACTTCTCAGGCTTACAGTTTAGCTGAAATTATAGCACATCATTATGCAGTAGCATCCTGCATATCTTGAGTTGGGGATGTAATTCAAGGAATCAGAGCCTTTGGCCTGGCACAGCCTCAAGGTTGTGGGCAGCAAAGCACTGGTGAGGCAGGCGTGGAGCTCAGGAGAACTATCTTCACTGCTGGTGGGGTGGGAGTCAGTACATTTTGGGAAACAACTTGGCAGTATAAAAAAAATTGAACATGCATGTTTTAGTCTTCTCAGGCTGCTGTAACAGAACACCATAGGCTGGGTGTCTTAAACAACAGAAATTTAATTTCTCACACTTCTGGAGGCTGGAAGTTCAAGATCAGGGGTGTAGCAGGGTTTGGTTTTTGATGAGGGCTCTTTTTCTGGCTTGCCACTGGCCACTTTGTCCTCACATGACCTTTCCTTTGAGTGAACTAGAAAGAAAAAGAAAGAGAGAGAGACACACACAGAGAAAAGATATATGTTATCTGATGTCTTCTCTTCTAAGATCCTAATCCTTGAATGGGCCCCACCCTTACGATGTCATTTAACCTTAATTACCTCCTTATGTCCTTATTAGGCCCTACCTCCAAATGCAGTCACCTAGGGAGTAAAGGCTTCAACATGTGAATGGGGAGGGTGCACATGACAATTTAATGCACATATCCTAGGACCCAGAAGTTCTGCTTCTAGAAACATTAAATACAGAAATTCTTATACATGTTAACAAGGGGATCCTTAGAAAGAATAGTCACTATTGCACTATTTGTAATGGTAACATTTAAAACATTTAATAACCACCATTAGGAAATGGAGAAAGAATCATGGAATAATCAAACAACAAAATAATAAACAATTACAAAGAGCAAACACTATATGTTGTGGCTCTATAAACATGAATAAATCTTATAAATATAATTTGAGTATAAAAATCGAGCAAAAAAAAGCATACATATATTATGATACCAAGGCAGAATACAAATGTCTACATATAATAACTAAGAAAATGCCATGAAGGCTACGTTGAACAGTTCGATGAGAATATTTCAGATTGTATGTGAAACCAGCACATTGTACCCCTTGATTGCACTAATGTACACAGCTATGATTTAACAATAAAAAAAGGACTTAAAAAAAACAAAACAAAGTAAGATAATCAGTAGATTATAGTTTCTTATATCTGCATTCATATGAATGACATACATATAATGTATGACAACATGAATGAGATGGAAGCACTTCCTGGCTAGTGGTTGATTTAGAGAAGGAAGACAGAATAGGTGACTTTAACTTTGTCTGTACCCTTTTCTTTTTGAGGCAAAGGGTCTCCCTCTGTCACCTGGGCTGGAGTTCAGAGGCATGATCACAACTCACTGCAGCTTCAAACTCCTGGGCTCAAGTGATCCTCCTAGCTCAGTCTCCTGAGGAGCCAGGCTATAGGTGTGTGCCATCACTTCCAGCTAGTTTTAAATTTTTTTGTAGAGAAAATGTCTTACCATGTTACCCAGACTGGTCTTGAACTCTTGATCTCAACCAATCCTTCCACCTCAGCCTTCCAAAGTGCTGGGATTACCTGCATGAGCCACCACACACGGCCTGTAACATTTTATTCTTAATCTAAAAGGGTCTGAGATAAATATGACAAAATAATAACGTCTGCTATAGGGGTGGGAGTACATGGTAACTTGATATATATCTATTCCTTATGTTTTCATTTTTCATAATGGGCCAACCACAAGCAAACAATGTTTAAAAGGTAATTGGACTGGAGAGTTAGAGAGATCTAAGTCCTAATTGAGTTCCCATTACTTACTAGCTACAGGTCCTTGGGCAAGTTACTTAACCTCATTAAGCTGCTTTTATTTTTTTTATTTTTTTTTTTATTTTTTTTTCCATCTATATTTACCTCTTGGGGATACTGTGCATTCCAATAGCATTCATGTAAAACACCTGGCACCCAGCATACAAAAAATTGCTAGTCCTTTTTCTGCCCCAAGGACTATCTGGTAACACTGGTTCAAACTCCACGTCTTATCTTTACTACGGAGCCATCAGAAAGCACTGAAAAATCCAGACATTTCATCTGGATCAATATTTTTCATTTTTATCAATTGCCATTTGACCTAGAAGAAAAATAATAGATTCAGTATCTGCCTCTTTTTTTTTTTTTTGTGGTAGAGAATTTGAAAAAGAAAACTGAAAAAAAAAAAAAAGTAAAAATTTAAAACATCTCTGCTGCTTTGGAAATAAAATGTCTACTGGATATCAAACTGGCCAAATTAGTTGTCTTCAATTCCATGTTGTACTTTTGTAGAATGAAGCTCAGAGCCTCTTATAACCAAGCTTAGTCCACAAAGGAGGAAGAGACGGAGAGAAAAGGAATGGAGAAAAAAGAAACTAGATCAGCAAAGACGGTTGTGTATGTTGTGTACTGCACAAGTCCAGAGAGCACGATTCACATGGACGATCGTATATGCCTATGGTGGCTCTGAAAAGAAGTGCAAAGAACAGAAAAGACCCCTAAAAGAACAGAAGAGTCCCTACTCTCTGCAGTTCCCCACAATCTAACTTTATGGGTGAAGTACATTCTTACTCAAATACACAAAAAAAGTGATGTACTTTAGAAAATCAAAGTCTACACTGTGGATAATATGTATGATTATTCAGTGCTATAACTCCCAATAAGATGGAAATAAAGAGAATAAAACTAATAAGAGCCAACATATAATGAATAAGTTATTGATCTGCAGAAGTCACCCAAAAGTTTAGAGCTAAGTAGCAAATAGACATAACAAACAATCAAATCAAATTTGACAAATCGATCGAAATATATGGTGTATAGTTTTCTGTATTTAAAAAGGTAAGACCAAACGACACTAATCAGAATGAGGAAGAATGCATATGTTTAGTGAAACACACTATCTTTCTATTAAACTGTGCACATCTGGGGTACAGAATCATGCAGCTTTTGCAGCTCCAAGAAGGAGCTTACTAGGTGTGAAGAGAAAAATATGTACTGGCCTGTTTTGAAGACCATTTTGAGTTTCATTGCGTTGGTTGGAAGTGTAAGTGGATAAACCCCTAAAGTTCTTTCTATGTATTTGTGAAACCAAGGGTAAGTTCATGGATTCTTTTTAGTTTTAAGGGTCTATGATTCTCTTAACAATGATGGATGATACACAAGAAAGAGGAGCAGAAAGAAATCATCCCTTTCTATGGATGAATGCTCTCCTTTATCATTGTATTGTATGTGATTAAATTCTATAATTATGGATTAAATTCTATAATTATGGTAAAACAATATACTACTCCAAGTGCTTCACTCCAGATATGAATAGAGTGTCTTTGATGTAAGCAATGCTGGGCAGTTGTTTAAAAATGTGATTTGGAGCTCAAGTTCTTGACCTAATATGGTCAAGGTCTATTTTTGACTCTTTCATTTGAAACTAGCAGCAATAGATTAAAGATGAGTTTACACTGAATATTCAAAGTAGAAATATCTTTTGATCAACATTTAATTTCTTGCCCTTTGTGATTTAGATGGTAAATCCTTTGGAGTTCAGTATAAGAGTTTATCTCTGTCTCAGGGAGGAGAATAATTCTAATCTATAAAATGGAACGGTTAAGTGTTCAGAGATGTCTTCAGCTTGTTTTCATGGCACATTGATGGCTACTGGCTTGTGACCAGTTAGTAAGTCAAGTTCATTGTCTGTAACCACCATATTATCTTAACCTCTCCTGCTGACCACAAAACAAATGAACCAGAAGATAAAATTCTTTCTTGGATCACTAAAGTTTTCCATTTTGGTAAATTTATATCTTTCCTAATGTAGCAAAGTAGCATTAAGCATTGCAATTTTAAGAGGTAAGGCAGAGCTGTTATGGAGAGAAGCCAGATGGCTGCTGACACAGGCCTAACTCAGTGGTGGTGTCCTGATAAGATCATCACAGCCCCAAGTCTGTATTCAGATTTTCAGGTCTAGAATTGGTTCCATTTGCACATCCAGATTTGACTGAGCTGGGGGATAACATCAAATAACCAAACTGAGAAGGGATTGATATAAAAACTAGTATTCCAATTTACTAATTACAGGGTAAGTATTACTAAATCATGAAGAGATTGTTTTTGCCCCATATTCAGGGACTACTCTTTTAAAGAATCTTGCTTTCTGGGAAGTTGAGTGAATTTTGCAAAGATGCTAAGTGTGAAGAGAAAATTAAGTATCAGCCATAATGAAAACATCACCATGCCAGAGAAAAACCACACAGTAATTCAAACAGCGTATGTTTAATATAAAGAATTAGTAACAATGATAGAGTAATTGGAATAATAAAGGATTTCCTAGTCGAACGTATAAATAACTATACAGAACACAGGAATTAACAGGTATAAACAGCAGCCATTACTCTTAGGCTCAGATAGAGCATCTAAGAAATAAACATCTTAACAGAGAGGGGGAGCCATGGCTCACTGGATGGCTAACAAGCCAAGGAGATGCCTCACCAGTAGAACTTGCTGGAAGCACATTCTCTGAGTGTGTCAGGGAAGCTATCCACAGGGCAGTGCCAGACCTTGGAATTGACTGCAGAGTTGCTCAAGGTGGTGTTGGAGGAAGCAGCTGTCCACAGGGTGCTGCTGGCTGCTGGCTGCTTGCTGCATACTGCAGGAGTCTGGTAGGGGAGAAGACACGCACACAGAAGGAATCTGGAGATGAGAGCAGACCAGAATCAGGAGGAGAAACCCCTTGTTCCTCTAGTGTCCCCCTACACGCTCCACTCACATGTGTAACATTATACTCAATGTTGAAGGAGAAATATTTACAGGGTCCAGCTGCATTCTCAGAGAGTAAGTAATAAAGATGGATTTGGAGCTGAGCAGTGATGAATTGATAACTGGCACAGTTGCTAAGTCAGTCAGCATGAAATTAGTTCAAAGAAAGGTAGATAGTCTTGAAAAACATGTCATTCAAACCAAGGAAAATCTAATAAACAATCCCTATTGGAAAACAGAGCATACCTCTTTGTGTAAGAAAAATGTCTATGCGTTCCAGACTCATAACTCTTGCATAGCCTTGGATAATCACAATCTAACTCTTGGCCTATTTTCCAAGTTCTGCTGTGACTATTTTCTTGCTGTTTGGGCAGGGTATAATACAGTCAACAGGGTTTTAATTTTCTTAGTTTTTTTTTTTTTAAATCACTTTCATGTCCTGTCTCCCTCGTCTTATTATTTTAATGAATCTTGAGCTTTTCCTTTTATCACAAACCATATCTTAAAATCTTTGGGTGCTAATTCTTCCAGGCCAGAGCTCCAGACCAGAGATTACCTTAGTTCCAGTTATAAAAGATCTCTCACTATAGTAGCCTTCATGGCTATAGAAAGAGCTCTTATTCTCTTTAATCTGGTCTCATAGAGGCAAGATCAATTTCACTTTTTAGGTCAATAGTGTTACTAAAATATCTTAGTAGGCTTCCTAATAATCTTTCTTATTTCCTGGAAATAAATTTCACAAAGGAGAATTAATGAAGTAAAAGAAACAGAAAGAGAAGTATTTGCTAGCTGTGTAACTCCAGGAACTCTTTGCCCTTCTTTTTCTTTTCATTTTTTTTTTTTGTTTGTTTGTTTTTTACAAATATAAAATGTGGGCACTACTAACAGCAACAATTTTGCTGGAAACCATTGTGAAAACCATTTTAGTTAATACATGTTAAAGCACTTGAGTCGGTGCCTGATAGTCAACACTCATACGTGCTACATGTGAAAACTAAGAAATGGGTGAGCATAAAAAATTATTCTCAAATTAAGAGAAAAAGAATAAAATTAGTACAATTTTATTAGTAATAAAAATTTTGAAATTAAAAATAGATATTGTACCCTTTGGTACTAGACTGTGTCTACTCCATTGACTATAGTCAGGTATGGTCTATTTATTAAGAATAATGGGATGCTTTGAAAATGCATTTCTGTCCATCCAGGGCCTAAAAAGTTCCAGAAACACTCTGTCTCCAAGGGGTTTAGGACTGATTGGGACACTTGGTGCAACATTCATTGTCACTAGATGGCGCTGTAGAGCAATTAAGGTTGGTTGCTTGTTAAATGGGATTTTAAATATTATTTTAAAATTAGATTATTCTTATAAGAACATTTTGCATGGGCCTAAGTAGTCATGTGAACCAAAAATAGTGTGGTATGATTACCAGGATTTTTAGTCTTAAACAGTTGGTGTGGCAAGTCTGAAAGATGTTGAGCACGAGTGGACCAGGAGAAAGAGTAGACACATGGGAAGATAACTGAACACAAACCAAGGCCAAATTCACTGGGCTGGGATCACTAAATGGTGCTAGACCAACTATGGCCAAGGTCAAATTGCCAAAGTTAGGGGTAGCATTGCTAAAGTGGAAATATGAGCTAAGTAAGCACTTCAACAACAGGGCATTAAAAGAGTATGATTTGATGTAATTGTTAACATTTGAGGTCCTGACAATGTTCCTGATGTTTTCCTATCTAGTTCACAAAACAAGGCTAAGTTAAAGTTACATTTTTTTCTAGACTCACTTTGTTTTAGTATTTCCACTTTGTAAAGGGCATGTTTTAAAGCATCTAACCAACAATATAAAACACTGTATTTAGGATTTAGTAGAGCATTTTTATGAAAATATTGAGGAGCATGAGGCATGAGGCAAAGAAAGTACAGTAGTTGGTTTTATATACAGATGTTAAGGAAGGTTATAAAGAAAGGGGAGAAGGTTCAGGCCATGTTTAGACTTTTGACTCACATTATAGTGCAGTAAAACCAGTCGATTCAGCTCATTGCCTTCAATCTCTTCAATCAGTACAGCCTTGCCAATTTTAAAACCAGCAAGCAGAGAGCAAAAATGACCGGACAGCCGGCTGCAATCCATTTATTGTACTACACAGAGATGTAGCCAGATTCTTACCAAGCTGTAACATCAAGAAGGAGTAGATTGCACCTAACCTGTAGACAAATGGCTTTAGATGGGAACTTAGATAAAGATAAAAGACATCAACTGCTATTGCTCAAACATTAGAAATGGTGGGAAAAGGAAACAATCTAATAACCTTGGAATAAAGAAGAAATGGAGATAAGAGATTCACAAGGTCAAGAAAAGAAGAGGAAATATAAAAGAACTTAAAAATAAATTATTCCTTGGCTTCAGAAAATGAATTGCTAATTCTTTCCTTGTAAGTTAGAGCCTTAAATAGTAAGAGATGTCTGTGGTGTGTAGAAAGGGACATCTGTCTGATTGTCTTCTGACTCCAGATGCTTGTCGGTGCCCTAAAGGCATAGCATTTTGGTAATCTGGACCTTGGAACCCTCACTGGTTTTAGTGCTATAATCTTCTCTGTGTCTCTACGTCTCTACAAAGCTAACCTCAAACGAGCCACTGATACTTCATGAATGATTCCTCATTATCATCAGATTATTAGACTTTAAGTTTGAGTTACAGAATTCCTACTTCAGACATCTTAAAATTAACTAAGGGCAAATTTGTGTAATTCTTAGGTATTGCTGATACAGTCGAAGTTCAGGTGATAATTCAGAATAATGACACAGTAGAAATGTTATTTCTGTTGTGGCCAGTATGAGAACCTCATCTTTGAGGAGGGTTTTGCTGAGCCCATGAGGCAGTCTTTTGTCAGGGTTTCCTTTGAGCAGGACTTAGGCTACTCATCCTAGGGGCTGTGCATGCTGGCAAGGCATCTGGAGTGAGCGATGAGGGTGAGGGGCCAGTGGAGAAGGCACTAGAGGGAGAGGAGGATGTATAGTGAGAGGACAGTGAGGGACTGCCTTGGTGACCTAATACGTGCAGTTACTCAATGTGGGATATGCCTAGTGTGAGTAGGGCCTTTGGCAAAACCCTGAAGGGATTGGGTCTTGTGTCCAGCTGGCATGTTAGAATTCAGGGGAAACACAGAAGCAGCCACTGCAAGAAATCATGACACGGGGAATTATAACATTTATTCAATGCAGTCATTTAAAGCTGGCAACAGGTCTTCTAGGTGGAGAGTGACAGATATGCCACACCACACTCACCCTGAAAAACCAAATTCTGTCCAGTAAAATGAGTGAACATGGATGTGAATGAGGTCTACTCCTCTCCCCACCACCAGGGTCCTCCCTGCCCCCAAGGGGTGAAACTGAGCAACTGATAAATGAACCCCTCCATTACCTTATAGTGAGGAGGAGAATGAATAGGCCTCCCCCATGAGGCGTCGTGGTCATTCCTTCAACTATTACACATACCTATCCTATGGTTGAATATGGAATATATGTTAGTTCTTATCATTAAAAAATGACCTATTCTAATACTCTCTGTAGTAGTAACAGAAGAAAGAAACATGACTTTGAACATTGAAATTTACCTCAGGTAGTACTTTGTGATCACAATTTCTGAGGCCCTGGAAAAAGCAGCAACTCTGGGACTTTTCAAAAGCCTTAGTACCCTAACACGGAAGAGGCCCCGGAGTCTTACTGCCACACAGTTCCACCTTCCAGCTGTCAGCACTGTGACCCAAGGAAGGCAAAGATTGCAGCCAAAGCAGAAAGAAATCAGAAAGAGAAAAGTAATCATGTTAATGACATCCTGTCATAATTAAATAATACAGAACTAAAAATGAGCTTTTTTTGTTACACATTCTATGAGTAATGTTTGTACTTTGAAACTTTTAAAATATTTAAGGCAAGAAGAAATGAAATACATGGCAACCAGCTAAGGTCATACATTTAGGATAAAAATGATAAAATATTAAAATGAAAGAAATAAATGTTCTAACTGAAATACTGAGATTCTGCAGAGATGAATTATTCAAAGTGGGAAACACGCGTGACCTCCAATCTATTATATAACTGGGAAAGAATAATAAAGTTCAAGTGTAGAGCAATGCCAAGAAGTGAGGAAATGACAGCAGGTAATGCTTAACAATCTTCTAACTTTGTGCTTGAATTCAAGCAAAGAGACCTCAAAGAAAGAAGAGGTATGGTTGGTTAGTATAAAATGAAATCTGGGGGCTTGAAAATGGTATTTTTCAGTTAGGCTAGGTGAAGTTACGCTGCACTAACAAACAACCCCAACCCTCACCAGCTTAAAACAATGAAATTTTATTTCTTGTTCCCAATAGGTATCTATCATGAGCTGGTAAAGAGCTCTATTTATCAGTCACTTAGGGATTGAAGTTGTGACAATACAGTCATCATCTCAAATTTTGCCAATTTTTGCCTCTTGCAGAAGGAAGTGAGACCACACGGTTTCAGATCATATATAATGCTAAGGTCCAGAAATGAGTCATGTCAATTTTGCTCAAAATCCCTGAACAAGACCATTTCAGGATGACCAGATAGTAGAATTTTACCCTGTGTCTGTATGTGGGAATGAAACAAACAAAAAAAGATTTGGATAACAGCCCTAGTGATTTCCAAGTAACTCCACACAGCACTTGTAAGGAAAACCTGTTTGCCTGACTGGAGGTTTCATACCATTCTTTGTTCGTGAGAAAAATGAGCAGAACATTTGTGGTTAAAAATGTTCATAAACTCTGGGAGACTTTAACGAAAAGATTTTAACTTTAATTGGCATAAATGGAATGGAAATCCAGCTGACTCTGGGAACAGTGAAAGCCTTCACTACCATCCAGCCTCAGGGTCTTGAATCTCAGTGGTACTGGTAGCCAAGGCAGGTGATGTGCATGAGTGGAGAGGGCCAGCAGTCACACGAGAGGGGGTGTGGGACGGGGTGCACAGAGAGTGTGTGTCTGTCCTTCTGAAGAGAGTGGCTCCTTCCTCAACAACAGCCAAGGGTCATCATGAGGAACTGTGAGATGATGAATGCTGCCAGAATTCTTTAATTTTTTTTTTTTTTTTTTTTAATAGAAGCCAGAGACAGAGTTGTTTTGTGGTTTGGGGGTGATTTTCTAATTTTAGATGTGAAATCTGTTTTTTAAAATATTGGTTTCAAATTTCAAAAATTTTAACACACCACTTTGAACTGATGACACACGGCTATAGCCTACTGGTTTGTGACAATTTAGCCAAGTGTTTTCCACCACCTTTCTCCAGCACTACCCTCACCCTCCACCCCTGCCCCCAGCAGCAGAAGTAAAACCCTTGGTTTGGTCAAAATGGAACTCAGAAATCTGCCACGTAGGGAGAATGTACCTGGGGAACTGCTCTGATGGAGGCATAGTCAGGGTCCAGACCTTAAAAGACTTCAGCTCTTTCCACTCTTCTCCCAAGACTTGAGAGCCACAGAACTAATGGAGTGTAACTCCCTCCAGTGGGAGAGGAGACCCTTCTCAGACAGAAGGCAGAGCCCATCAGAGGCCTCTGGGGCTAGAACTCCTTGCAGCCCACCAGCAGCCTGAGGTGAGAGTGATTGTCAGATGCCCCGACCCTGGTGCCCCACTTAGAGGTTTGCTGGAGCCTCCTTTCCACACTGTCATGAAATGTGCCCCAAGGAGACTCTGGTGCAGGACACCCTGCTGGCTACGAGGGCGAATGGTGCGGAGGTTGTCTTCTTCTGGGAACTGTTTTCCACGCTGCACATTTCCAGCTTGGCAAGCTCAGAGACAGATACCCAGGTGCTGTGGTCTGAAGTAGTTGAATTAATAAATTAAGACGAGTAACATTTCAGGGAGCATCAGCGCAGGTGCTCTTTGCGCAGCGTGAGCGGCAGGAGAGACTCACGGCGGGGATGGGAAGGAGTTACAGGGAGTCCTGGGTATTTGGGAGTTTAAATTATTTAATTGGTTTGCTTTGCAAAGACTTCTATGTATCAGTACCCAGACTTTTCACGTCTGGAAATATATTTTTTATATATACACACACATTTCTATGTATAAAATATATGCATATATATGGATATATAAAATTTCCAGTGAGTTTTATTTTAAAAGAAAAGATTAGATAGATTATTTATGTAAAACAATTCAAATATGAATAGCTGCATAGAACAAAAAAGCTCACTCATAGTTATCTGACGCAGGGGTCAGCAAATTCTGGCCTGTGGGCCAAATTCAGCTCTCCACCTATTTTTATCTATAAAGTTTTATTGGAATATGGTCATGCCCACTCACTTCTGTGCTGTCCATGGCTGTGTTCGTGCTGTGACGGTGGAGTAGAGTAGTTTCGACACTGACCATATGGCTCACGAAGTCTAAAATAATTACTATCTGGCCCTTTACAGAAAAAGTTTGTCTGCCTCTTATCTAATCTCACAAACCAAAGACCCTAAAAATGTTATTTGGTGTATTTCCTTCTAATACTTTTCTGTGTGCACACGTACATTGGAAGAAATGAAATCATATTCTATAATAGGGATCTCAATTCTGCAGATGATGGAAATGTTCTATATCTGCACTGTCCAATATTGAGTGCTTGAAATGTGCCTTGTGAGACTGAGGAAGTAAATTTTTAATTTTATTTAATTACAATCAATTAAAATTTAAATAGTCACATGTGACTACTGGATACCACAATGAACAGAACTTTCTTGAAAGATTATTTGCTTAATATTTCATGATCATTTCTTCAAGTCATTAAACATTCTTTATAAAACCCTCTTTTATGACTATATAATCTCACAATGTATGGACGTGTCATCCTTTACATAGACAAGCCTGTACACTTAGATTGTTCCTGATTTTTCACTATTATAATCCAGTTCTGTGATGAACATTTCTGTGCATACAAATATCTGCACATGTCTATGGTTACTGACATAGGAAAATTTTCTAGATGTGGTAGTGTGTGATGAAAGAAGATAAAGATTATAAATATTGTTCAGATTTTTGAAACATGTCATCATATTTCAAATGATATTTTTGAAATATGTCATTTTCAATACCTTCCATTCTACCTACTTGACAGCCATGTAGGAGAATCCCTAGTCCCTGTACTCTTCTGTGTATATTTTACAGAATTGCCCTGAAAAGCTTCTCTTCCCCGTCTGCTCTATCTGAACCTGAGCATTCCTTTGCACGTCAAAGGAGTAACTGAGAAAGACACTTTCTGAAGACCTATTAGAGCGTGGAGAGCAATGGGGAAGCCTTTGCCGCTGTGCTTATCTACACAATCAAGGCTTTGGGCAACTTGATTCATTTGGGTGAATCTGTCTAAATTTTGTGCTGTGGTAAAAGTCCTGGTACTGTATGTAGCAGGCCCTAAAATTGAAATATTTTGCTGGGGGGTGATATATCTAGAGGTGATATACCTCTGGGGGGTGGAGGATGGGTGTATGGGGTGGTTAAGACTCGAAGCAACTTGTATGTGGGAAAATGAAATAGCTATGCAAATGGGGGAGGGGAGTCAGTAGCTTCTTTCTTTCCTCCACCTCCCATTCCCCATTCCTGTTTCTCAAGGAACGGAGAACTAGAGGGATGGAGGAATAAGGCCTTTGGAAGTCAGGAAGAGATTCAGACACCAAATACAAGTGGTGGAAACAACAGTAAGATGTGGTGGACCAGAACAGGGCCATCTGGTGAGGAAAACATGAAATTGAATTTCACTTTGTCATCTCATTATACATCCTTAATAGGTGGCTTTATCTCTCCAGGCCTCAGTTTTCTCAAGAGAATAATAATAGTACTTTATGCCGAAGGATTAAAAATAATCTAGGTTTGGGCATGGTGGCTCATGCCTATAATCCTAGTACTTTTCTAGGCTGAAGAGAGAGGATTTCTTGAAGCCAGAAGTTCAAGACCAGACAGAACAAGATGAGGCTTCATTTTTACAAAAAATAGAAAAATTATCCAGGTGTGGTGGAACATTCCTATAGTCCCAGCTACTCGGCAGGCTGGGGCAGGAGGAGCATTTGAACCCAGGAGTTGAGGTTGCAGTGAGCTGTGATAATGGACGGCACTTTAGCCTGGGCAACCCTGTGATAGAGCAAGATCCTGTCTTGAAACAATAATTCATTCATTAATAAAAAAAATAACAAATCATGTGAAAAATTCAGTGCAAGGCCTGAGTCATATTTAAAGCTCTAAAAGGACAGGTGAGGTCCATTGTTGGGGTAGGGCTATCTTTCTCTCATGCCTATTACCAGGGCACTACGTCCTCTGATGTGCTGGCCCACCTCTGTCCTCACTGTAAGCATCTTGCTGGGTGGGCCTCTAAGCCTCGGCTCACAGCCACTATCGTGGATCTGTTTCTCAAAAAGGAAGGCCCTTCACTCAGGCCTTCCTGAAAGTCAATGACTTACCATTCACAATGGCCTAGGGCTAGGCTGCTGGCTAGGCCCTCAAGATTTTGGGGTGGGAGTGATTGTCCCCTCCCTTGCCTTAATAATTTCTTTCCAGTAACTGATTATTATAGATCAGGTCAGACCCCCTTGCCTAAGGCTGTGGCTTATGCATTTATTTAATTTTATTTTATATCATTTAGTTTTTGAGACGGAGTCCCACTCTGTTGCCCTGTGTAGAGTGCTGTAGTATCATAGCTCATAGCAATCTCAAACTCTTGGGCTTAAGCAAGCCTTTTGCCTCAGCCTCTCGAGTAGATGGGAATATAGGCCCCGTCATGACACCTGGCTAGTTTTTCTATTTTTAGTAGACATGGGATCTTGCTCTTGCTGAGGCTGGTCTGGAACTCCTGAGCTCAAGCAATCCACCTGCTTTGGCCTCCCAGAGTGCTAGGATTACAGGCATGAGCCACTGCGCCCAGCCCTGCCAATGCCTTTAGACATTTTCCCATCAATGTTCATTCTTTGTCTTTAAAATGTATCAGTTCTGTCTTTTTAAAAAAATAACTTAGGAACTCCAATTCCTACT
The DNA here is from genome assembly GCA_963574355.1 of Loris lydekkerianus. Lineage (NCBI taxonomy): Eukaryota > Metazoa > Chordata > Mammalia > Primates > Lorisidae > Loris > Loris lydekkerianus. The sequence goes on from CAUYPK010125926.1 coordinate 22,042, forward strand.
GTCTAATATAGGGGCAACACTAGTATATTTGTCGTACGATGCTGAGACAGAGAATGAGAACACATGCGTCAATTTGTGGACAATATTCTTTTCCTGCTCACATAGATCGTTCTCGGCTTCCTTTAAAATAAATAAAAGGCAAAAGTGACTGGGGAAAATGTCCAAAGGGAAGAATAAAGCCAACATGAAAGACAGTCAAAGAAGGCTAACCCGATTTATAAAATCAGGGATGGCACCCTGGCCTTCCTACCCTGCCGCCCCCATCTCCCGCCCCCACAATCCCTTTTTAGTCAATTCCTCAGTTACCAGGAAACTAACATTTCAGGAAAGGCTTGGTGATTTTTCTTTAGGAAATAACGGTCAACACTATTTATAAACTAGAGAAGCTATGGAAGATACAGCTGTTACTTGAATTGGTACTACATTATATTTGCAAAGATGAAATTACATAATCCATACGCGCTTGGCTATGACCACAGAAAATCTTCTACCACCCTGTTCAAGGGTCAGAAACTGAAGAAGTAGTGTGGACATTTTACCCACTTTGCAGTGCTAGCTGAAAGTACTGGCCAAGGTTTTGAAACAAAGAAGAGATGGCCAAGCAGCTCACGTGAAAAGCAACTGCAACCCAGCCGAAGTATTACAACAGCTGCTCTAATTACTAACAGGACAAAGCTGACTTTTTCTGGGGAGCCTTGAAAGTGAGTGAAAAGATTACATTTTTGTAAAGATGTGTGTGGGTAGGGAATGCAAAACCAGTCCTTGCTTGCTTAAGAGACAGAAATCTGGAGAGTAGATGACTTTCAAGTTGAAGCGTGTAGATGGGCGATGGGGTTCCCCCAAATTGCCTGCCTTAATGAAGACACTCCTGGTCTATGCAGGGAAGCAGCCAACAACCTTCCAGGAGATTCTTTTGCCATCCTCATTCACTGTGTCCATGTTCTATTTACCTAATATGTTTCCTAACTGAACAATTAATACATTCACACAAGAAACTCATTATGATAGAATTAAGGCTTTGCCTGTTTTTTTTTTTTTTTTTTTTCTTACAAATTGAATTACTGAGACTCAGACTGAATTCTAAAAATCTCTTCTTGAGTCATGAGGGGAGGAAAATGAATCACACGTGTTGAGAAGTTGGAGTGTCACGGTCTCCTGGAGCCACACGCTCCTGGGGTAGTGGGTGAACCTGCAGGACAGAAGTGAGAAAACAGAAGCGGGGACCTCAATTGGATCTTTAAAACAGCCTCTGTGGAGCTCAGAGCTCCAAAATGACACAATCAACTGGGTAGCTGAGATACAGGGAAAGTCCAAGGTGAGCATTTGTAAATTTTTCCAGTTAACGACTCCCTTGAGAAATGGTGTCATGTCTTGGACTCTTTGTACATTCCACATTATAAACTAGGACATCCAGAATGTTCTGAATGGCTGTATGTACATCACCCACTTTGACTGGCACGTCAGCATTGATGTTACTGAAGAAGTAGCTTTAGGAAATATTGCTCTGAATACAAATTCACCATGGAATGCACCAACTCAAATCATCACGTGGTGGGAAACCCTAAATGCTTTTGTGAAAGTATATGAGCGTTGTGTGTGCACCCACGCTACGTGTGTCTCTGTGTTAGTAAGCACTCACAGATTGGTATTGGGCAGCACAGCTACCATTCACTGCACTGGAAGCTCATGTTACCTTAGGATTTTTTTCCTGCAATGGTGTTTCAGATACATCGACACATACCATAATGAAATTCTATAGCTCTTCAACTTTTCCAGTAGTAGGTTAAAGGCAGGAGGGGAGACAGAGAATAATCAGTGTCAGAAACCACCCTAAGGGTATTTACAGCCTATTAGGAAAAACTACGCTTTTCCTAATAACAAATAATTCAACCACAGCCAGCCCCCCCCATTGTTGTCAAAAATTGTCAGACTTAGAAAGAAAATCATACTCTATTAGAACATATTATTATCAGCTATATATATGTGTGTGTGTGTGTGTGTGTGTGTGTGATATGATCAAAGTTAAGAGGTAATCAGATATTACACAATAGCGTGTCCACTTCTCTAAAATGCCTTCATATTAAATTTTTCGATATAAAAATTTCCCTAAAGTGAATGAGGCATTATGCTATTTTTAGTGATTAAATGTGATGTTTTCTCCATCTTAATGAAACCATTATTTTTTGTTAAACTGAGTGATTTTACTAATTAAAAAGAATGGCAGAAGAATGGCAGCATGGTCACAGAGTTCTCAGAATGTCATAGCATTTTAAAGCCAGAAAGCCATTGATCAAATCCAGACTGGGTCTCTTCTTTACATAGACGTCTCCTTCTAGATGTCAAAAAGCTGGGCTCTGTTATCCTCTGAGCCATTAAATATCTGTGTGACCCTGGGCAAGTCTTTCAAATTTTCTTTGATTCAGTTTACTGGTCAAATAAGGCATCTTTAAAACCATGATTCTTTAAGTTTATTATGCTGGCATCTATCTCTCTCTCTCTCTCTCTCTCTCTCTCTCTACATACATATATATATATATATACAGCCTATTAAGAAAAACTACACTTTTCCCAATAACAAATATTTCAACCACAGCCATCCCCCCCCATTGTTGTCAAAAATTGTCAGACTTAGAAAGAAAATCTACTCTATTAGAACATATTATTATCAGCTATATATATGTGTGTGTGTATGTATATGTGTGATTACCTCTTAACTTTGATCATATCACTGGACCTACAACAAACTGTGCCACTGCTTCCCTGAACTAAAGCAACATGTAGAAACTGCTGTTTGCACCCTGCCATTCTAGTCATTTCTAGGACGAATTTCTTTTTATTCAGAAGGATGTTTTTAACTAAGCATTTGATGTCACATCGTTACCCACTGAAAAACTGCATGCCTTTTGAAGAGTGCAAGGTGAAGTGAACCCTTTCAAATTGATGCATGGGGTTTTGTTAGTATTTGCGTCCATCCCTGCACTTGGCTTGTGAGGTGAAAAAGGAATTTGGGCCTGTTTTTATCACGTGTGGTCAGTTGCCTTTGCCTGACACCCAGCTCCTGGTTGCAAAGTCCTGGGAAGTCAGTAATTGGTTTAGAAATTGAGAGTAATAGTGACGAAATGCAGCATTTGTGTAGAAAGTGAAACCTCATTTCAATGCACTTTCCCACTCAGTATCTGAATAACTCTAGGGTTGGCTGAAATAATATATACAGGGTGTCCATAAAGTTCGTGTGCAATTGAAAATAGTTGTCCACTCCATAATAGACAACTGTTTTCATTGCACACAAACTTTATGGATTACCCTGTATTACTATGAGGAAACTGAGGATCATAAAATTGAGGTGACCTGCGTGAAATCTGACAGAGGGAAGACCCAGGGCTAAAATCCAGGTCATCGGAAGCCTGGTCCAGGGCCATTCCTCTGTGACAAGGACAGACATGCAGAGAGCTTGCTCAGTTTCAAGGAGCCTTAAGCCTGGGAAGTCCATGTGTTTCTGCTCCTGCCCACCTCATGAGTCTGGAATTGGAGCTCTGGCTGGTGGGCTCCTCTTCTTTCCTGACCTGCGTCCTGGCCACATCTTAGCCTGTAATTTTCATGCACTTCCTTGTGTTCTGGGGCTTTTTGGTATGTTAATCATGGGCTATCTTGCTCCCTTGATTTTATTTTTGGATAAATTGGGGGAAACAGTTAAGAAGCTTTGGACTATAAGACTTTGATCTTCATTCTTCATTCTCAGGGCTAAGGTTTACCTATACTTCAAAGATTTCACTTGCCTAGGAAAATAATATCATTAGCCTTTACTGGGCATCCAGAGTGCTAGGGATCATGCTAGGAACATTGAATGTTTTCAGTATTGCATCAAGATGAGGACTGCAGGACTTTAAACCCAAGCAGTGTAACCTTGGAACCCAACCTTAGCTCTGATGGTGCCATTGTCTCCCATGATTTAAGTTTTTTGTAATAGGCATGTAGAAATCTTTCTAAAATTATGGGATTCTGGATTTTCTTCCCCTGCTGTGGGATAAACATAAACCAAAAACATACCTAATGAACAGCTGGAATTGATATTTTCATCTTAATTGGGGGTTAAATATCAAATAAATAGTTCTATTTCATATAATTTATGATGTCCTAACTTTTCTAGTAGTTCATTTCAAACAGAATTTTTTAAATACTGGGAGAAAATAGTACCATGGTTGCTTTTAAATGCATATGTGGGAAATTAACTAAAAATATTAAAAAGATCACTCACCTACTGTTAGCATTTATTTTTTACCCTTCAAACAACAACAATAATGTGAACAAATGAGACTATTTGTTCTCCTTTACCTTTGTTGGATTTTCCTCCCTGAAAATAAGGCCATTAATAAGGAAAATTTAGGTGTCTCAAGACAAATTATGTGAAAACATTTTTTAAAGAAACAGTTTTATCAAAACAAGTTTGCATATAAAAAGTAAATACCAAATGAACTTATTAGGGGAGGATAGCCATTAGGCATGTTTTTATTATGCAATAATTTATCCATGAACACAGACTATATTTCACAACCATATTACAGCGTTTTTCCCCTGTCACTGGGAGTATTCATATGAGCTTAAATATTCATCAGTCTGGAAAGTTCCAGAAGAGATTTTGCAGGAAGTAGAAAGTTGAGTTAGGTTGGACTATAAGGTCCCTTCACTTTGTCTAAAGTGAAGATTCTATAATTTTCAACTTAGACAACTGAAGTAACTAAGGTCAGTGTCCTCATGAACCTGATTCCATGACAATGGTCCTGAGCAGTGGTGGCTGTCATGGGCTCTGGAGCCAGTCTCCCTGGTTTCGCTGTTGAACCTGACTGCTGATTTGCTTGTGTGATCGTAGGCTACTTATGTTTCCTGTCTGTACCCCAGTTTCCTCATCTGAAAAATGGAGATACTACTAATTTCATAAAGTTGTGGTGAGGAGTAAATGAGTTAAGGTAAGTAAAGTGCTTAGAGTGGAAAATATTCTAAGATAGAGAGTATTTACCAATCTAAGATATCTCAGATATGGTAAATATTCCATATTATAGCTATGCTATTATTTTCAAAGAACAATGGGGCTAGATGATTCATTTCACATGCACAATCTTAACTGGTTTTTCTTCTTGTCTCCAACATGAAACGAATGATAGTCCATTCTGAGTTTAATGGAGGTGAAGTTAGGGCTCACATCTTGCCTAAAGGAAAGGAAATAAGGAAGAGAAGAGGAGAGGTATAATGAGGGGAATGAGGAATGTCTGAAGTTCATGGAGAGAAATAAACTTTCCATGGGCCTAGTGAAACTGGGAATGAAAATACCAAAAGGGGAGGAAAAAAGGCCTCTGGTATACATTCTCATCACACACACTCCTTAGAGTCTGTCTGCATTTCAAAGTTTCCACTTAGCACAAGTATTTGGTTCTAATATTGACCTATGACTTTAATTTGGCAGTTCAAGCCCCAAATTTGCCCTGAGACCCTGCTAAATGTCAATTGCTATGGTAGCAAATTTGCTGTCCTGCGATACTTGGCCTGGAAGAAGTCTAAATCTGATAGGCAGACACAGCATCTTCAGCAGTGTGGCAAGTGTGACCTCAGAGGAGGCCACCTGAGCTGGACTACAGGATAGGGAAGGCCTCCAAGAAGAGGTGGCAGCTTAAATTAGACTTGAAGCAGGTGACAAAGTAAGTCAGAATAAAAGAAAACCCCAAGAAAATTAGACTAAGAAATGTTTTAATTCCTTCCATGAACTCGGAAAATAGGCAGACGTAGGCTTGAACCGTGGCCTTGCAACTTATTAGCTATGTGACTTTGGGCAAGTTACTTAAACTCTCTGAATGTCACTCTAGCCATCTCTGAGACAGAGTCTCTATCTCACTGTGTTGTTCTAAGAGTAAAGGAAATAATGTATGAACAGCTCCCATGCCTGTGCCTCACAAGCGGGCCATGTGCAGGCTTATTTTGAATATCTGTGGCATTGAATCACTCATGCTGAAGCATAATAAAAGAGAAAGTCATGATTTGTTGAATTTAGAGTAGGAAATAATGACAAGGAAAGCCAAAGTAGTACCATAAGTCCATGTGTCCCTTCTTGCCAGAGCCACTAGTTCAGAGCCAGGATAAAGAGTTGGCCAAAGTCCACTATGTTCTATCCAATGGTATGCCTGGTGGAGGGAGGCAAGGCTCTTGGCAACTCACTTTGTCTAGCACCCTCCAGTTATAATACAAACTTCTAGCCCAGTGTTTTTCAACCTTCTTTATCTCACAGCGTACTTGACCCCATTAATTAAACTTTGCAGTGCACTTAAATTATGTTGATCAAAAAAAAAAAAAAAAAAAAAGAATAGAATATATTCACTGTGCTTTCACCTTCTTTTGAAAATAATTTTAATTAACAATCTTTAAAAATTTTCGCAGCACACCTAATATCCTCTCATGGCACACTGGTTGAAAATCACTGTTCTAGCCCAAAGTGAAAATTCAAAGAACAATCAGCCAGCTCCACCTTCTCAATGACTGTGACATTTAAACCATCCACAAAAGTTAAATGCAAATTATTGATCTGTTTTATTATTATAGCACCTTCTGTAATTTCACCTCAACATAAAGATGAAGCGAGACAGGGGCCTGCAAATCAGCCTGCGTAGCTGCTCTGTCTTTGCTGTTCCTAATGCATACCCCAACTTACAAGGCGGTTCTGTTCTTATTGACAAATGAAGAATCCAAGCCACAATTGGTGACTTAGCAAAGGTCATGTGGCTCCTAAGGAGAGAACCAGGAGAAGGTAGATCTGTGTGGCTGTAGAGATGCTCTCGACACCCAGGCTAGTGTACTTCCTAAGCCAGGAGCAGGGGAGGGAAGAAAGTGCCACATGTGGACAAGGAGCTTCCACATCCCCCGGAGTCTAGGCAAGGCCATCATCTTCCTTCTGCCTCTGTAATGTTGCTACTACAATGTTGTAATATTGGGAAATGTTTTGGTAAGTCAGGAAGTTTCCCAGAGAAAAGAAGAGAAAGGGCCACCCAAAATGGGAGAGGAAAAGACTAATTGGAATTCTTCAGAAATGAGTGAAATGAAGACTCTAACGTGGATGGGGCTGTCCTAACCCAACAGTGGGCACAGTCAGGTTTCTGTTTTGCAAATGATCCAAGATGCTGATGTGGTCTTCTATAAAAGCAGAATAGTTCTCTGGTTGCAAGGAGGTGTATAAACATTTTCAGTGGAGTGGAACACTTCTTTTCAAAAAGGTAGATTTAAAAATTCAGAGACCTTAGTTTAAATCCTATCTGTCCCACTTAACAACTGTGTGATTTAACCTCTCTGAGCCTTGTCTACTTTATCTTCTAAGTAAAATTAATAGTTTTCACTTCACTTTTAAAATCTTTAAAATGGAGATAATATCTATCTCATAGGATGGGTGTGATTTTTGGTCTTCTGGGTATAAACCTAGTAAAGGAATTATGGAAAGAAAGGATCGAATGGCAGGTCTATTTTTAGATACCTGTGTGTTCTCCAAACATCTTTCCAAAAGAAAGTCTAAATCAAGTGGCTCTCTAGGCACTGCTTATTTCTTGAAACTATCTTTTCAAATAGCTCTAGTAGAATTTAAGCCTGAAATAATAATAGATAATTCATACATTCAAGTATCACTTTATAGTTTATTATGCTTAGTGAAAAGTTCATGGGCTTTGCAGCTGAACAGAACTGAATTTGCAACTCATTTCAATATATTCTAGATTTGTAATGCTGAGCACTTTACTTCCTTTCAGAATCCACTTTGTCTTGTCATTCAAAGGGTGGTAGGATGGCTGAGGAGGATGCTGTAGGATGCTGTAGGACGTCATTCAAAGGGTGCTGTAGGATGGCCAGAGGGTGTGTAGAGGGCCTCGTGGGTGTCTGACACAGAGCATGGCAGGGGTGCTCAGCTCATTTGGTTCCTTCCCTTCTCTGTGATTGCACAGACTTTCTTGCTCTGACCTCCACTGCTTCCACACACTTCTTCTAAGGACTATGATTCAGTGTGGAGAATAAAATTCTTACTCTTCTGAGACTTACATTTTAAAAGTGGTGACAGAAAATGAGAACAGAGAAAGAAGCACACAAATAAATTTGTAGTGCCAGATAGTGTTAAGTGATAAGAAGAAAAATAGAGTAGGCTGGGGCTGAGGATTAGGGAGAGGATAAGATGGGCGGGAGAGGAGGCTATTTCAGGCAGAGGACCAGAGAAGGTCCAGGTGTGAATAGGAAGCAAAGGGCATTGGAATCCATTCATCTCGACTCTAGTCAATTGCCCTCATTTAAGACTTTAGTAAAATGTATACCATGGAATACTATGCAGCCTTAAAGAAAGATGGAGATTTTACCTCTTTCATGTTTACATGGATGGAGCTGGAACATATTCTCCTTAGCAAAGTATCCCAGGAATGGAAGAAAAAGTACCCAATGTACTCA
>CAUYPK010125928.1:0-43347 GCA_963574355.1 Loris lydekkerianus
TCCCCTTCCTTGGCCCTTTCCTCATAGTCTTGTGCTATAGTTGGGTTATAGCCTTCATGTGAAAGCTATAATTAAGCTTCATAGTAGGGCTGAGTACATTGGATACTTTTTCTTCCATTCCTGAGATACTTTGCTAAGAAGAATATGTTCCAGTTCCATTCATGTAAACATGAAAGAGGTAAAGTCTCCATCTTTCTTTAAGGCTGCATAGTATTCCATGGTATACATGTACCACAATTTGCTAGTCCATTTGTGGGTCGATGGACACTTGGGCTTCTTCCATGACTTAGAAATTATGAATTGGGCTGCAATAAACATTCTGGTACAGATGTCTTTGTTATATTGTGATTTTGGGTCTTCTAGGTATAAACCTAGTAAGGAATTACAGGATCAAATGTCAGGTCTATTTTTAGGTCTCTAAGTATTCTCCAAACATCCTTCCAGAAGGAAGATATTAGTGTGCATTCCCAGTGTATAAGTATGCCCTTTTCTCCACATCCACGCCAACATCTCTGGTTTTGGGATTTTGTTATGTGAACTACTCTTACTGGGGTTAGGTGATATCTCAAAGTAGTTTTGATTTGCATTTCTCTGATGATTAACGATGATGAGCATTTTTTCATGTGTTTATAGATTGTGCATCTGTCTTCTTTAGAGAAGTTTCTCTTCAAGTCCCTTGCCCACCCTGAGATGGGTGCTGGGTAACTTTTTAAAATAAACTTTAATTTATGTACAACATACACACCTTGATATGACCAGGTCCTATAGCCTGAGCAGGGAGATGTTGACCTAACAAGCAAACTAATGTGTGCAGTACTCTTCCTTCACTTCTGTTCCTCTGCTAGAAATAAGCTCTCCAATTGCTGAATTTCTGTATCTCTTATTACATGCATCTTTCTCTCTTTGCATTATAGTTATTCATATGACTAATCACCTGTTCTAGCAATTTGCTCCTTAAGAGTAGCCCCTATGTCTTAATCATTTCCTAGCATTGTGCCTTACAGTTAGTGGGTGTCTGATAAATATTTGTAGAACAGATAAATTGATTAATGCACATCATAAATGTCTTTGTATTTCCCACAGGTCCTAGAATAGTGTTGGGCTTTCAATAGCAGAGTCCCAGAAGAACGGATGAATTAATCAATGAGCAAAACAATGAATTAACAAATCAATGAACTAATGAACCATTGAACAATGGCATGAAAGCAAAAGACTTCCATCTCAAGTGAGAGCCAACGTCTGCAGGGTCAGTGTAAAGGGTGTGGGCTATTTTTATTTCCTTTTTTTTTTTTTTTTTTTTTTTGAGACAATCTCACTTTGTTACCCTAGGTAGAGTGTCATGACATCATAGCTACAGGAATCCTTGAACTCCTGGGTTCAAGCAATCCTCTTGCCTCAGCCTCCCAAGTAGCTGGGACTACTTGGCCACATTTTGTGGCCACAATACCCGGCTACTTTTTAGAGATAGGGTCTCACTCTTGCTCAGGCTGGTCTTGAACCCCTGAGCTCAGGCAATCCACTTGCCTCAGCCTCCCAAAGTGCTAGGATTATAGGCATGAGCCACTGCACCCAGCCAGCACGGGCTATTTTTCATCAAAATTCTCCTGTTGTATAGTCATTTTTACAACTGGTCTTAGTAGATACAACTGTTTATCACATAACATCCAGTAAATCCTTTCCTGTCTTTTGCGTCTTGTCTTGCAGGTGTGAGCGGCCTCTCCTCACAACAGTGGTGTTTGGTCCATCCCTTAGCCTGGGTGAGGATGTAAACCCCCCACTCTGCACATGGTTGGTACAGGCCAACAGGAACACCTGGCTCCAGCCACGATCACAGACATGTCAGCCGTGGAATAGCGCAGACGCTTTCTCTCAGCTTCTCAGGGTCTCAGTCCTTTTGGGTTTGTTTCATTTACCTTTTTGTATGGTTTTGTGGCTGGACATTTACAACTAAGGCAGACACCATGGGGGATCAGCAACTGTACAAGACCAACCACGTGGCCCACAGTGGTGAAAACCTTTTCTACCAACAGCCACCACTTGGCGTCCACAGTGGGCTGAACCACAACTATGGGAATACAGTCACCGGGGGTGGAATGGATGCCCCTCAGGTCTCGCCCATCTCCCCCCACTTCCCTCAAGACACACGGGATGGTCTGGGCTTGCCTGTAGGCTCCAAAAACCTTGGCCAAATGGATACCTCGAGGCAAGGAGCGTGGGGAGGCCATGCAGGGCCTGGAAACCATGTCCAGCTGCGTGGCAACCTGGCCAACTCAAATATGATGTGGGGAGCACCAGCCCAGTCTGAGCCCACTGATGGCTACCAATATGCCTATTCCCAGGCCAGTGAGATCCGGACCCAGAAGCTTACCAGCGGTGTCTTACACAAGCTGGACTCTTTCACCCAGGTGTTTGCCAACCAAAACCTGCGGATTCAGGTCAACAATATGGCCCAGGTGCTGCACACCCAGTCAGCAGTGATGGATGGAGGCCCTGACAGTGCCCTCCGCCAGCTGCTGTCTCAGAAGCCCATGGAGCCCCAGGCACCGGCTATAACTTCTCGCTACCAGCAGGTGGCCCAGCAGCCTCACCCTGGCTTCACTGGTGGGCTGTCCAAGCCAGCTCTTCAGGTTGGGCAGCACCCTACCCAAGGGCACCTGTATTATGACTACCAGCAGCCACTGGCTCCGGTGCCAGGGCAGGGAGGACAGCCACTGCAGGCCCCACAGATGCTGTCACAGCACATGCAACAGATGCAGCAGCACCAGTATTACCCACAGCAGCAGCAGCAAGGTGGGCAGCAGCGTCTCTCCATGCAAGAAATGCAGCCGCAGCCACAGCAGATTCGCCCAGCACAGCCTCAGCAGCAGCAGCAGCAACTCCAGCTGCAGCAGCGGCAGGGTTCAATGCAGATACCTCAGTATTATCAGTCCCAACCCATGATGCAGCACTTGCAAGAGCAGCAGCAGCCACAGATGCACCTGCAGCCCCCTTCTTATCACAGGGACCCGCACCAGTATACCCCGGAGCAGGCGCACGCTGTGCAGCTGATTCAGCTGGGCTCCATGCCCCAGTACTACTACCAAGAGCCCCAGCAGTCCTACAGTCACTCCCTCTACCAGCAGAGCCACCTGCCCCAGCACCAGCAGCGTGACGATAGTCAGCTAAAGACTTATCCCAGCGACAGGCAGGCCCAGGCTATGCCGAGCTCTCACGGGGACCTGGGGCCTCCTGACACGGGAATGGGAGACTCAACAAGCTCGGACCTGACCCGGGTCAGCAGTGCCCTCCCTCATCGACCGCTCCTGTCCCCCAGTGGAGTCCACGTCAACAACATGGGGCCTCAGCATCAGCAGCTGTCTCCCAGTGCCATGTGGTCCCAGGTATTCTCCCAGTGGAAGTTTCTCCCAGTATCTCAGTGTGCTACAGAGTCATCCAGGGCTGTCTTTGCAGCGCCCAGTCCTCTCTCCATCCCCTTCAACCCTTTTTTTCTTTATTCATTCCACAAATATTAACCTATATGTGTTGAGCACTATGCACGCCCAGCATTAGACACAGATAGGCCGTATTTTGGAATACAAAATTAACTTTGATGTAGTCCTTTGCCCATGGAACTACACTAAGAAGATGTCCTAAATGATCATGTAATGACCAAGACCTTGAATCAGATGTCAGGGGACCACACAGTGGGGATATCTCAGCCCCTTGGATCTATGTTTGGGCCCCCTTGGGGAGGGAACCATGATGACAGCATTTCTGAAAACATATTTGCTCAGAACAGCAGTCCCACAGAATGTTTAATGGATATCGCTAAGGAAACAATGGATTCTCAGGATAAATAAATTTGGGGTTTCCTAAAGTGAAGCAGGTTACTATACTGCAGGGGTTCTTGTGGTCTTTAATGGGCTAGTGTGCATTGTGAGTCTTCCCAAGAGAATACATCTCATAATCACAGAGATAAAAACCTTAGCTGTCCACAGGATCCAGACTGGTAAAGTGAATAAGCACAACAGTTTGGTATGAAACAATAGGGAGTGGTAGCAACGGTGGTAGACTAGAGAGCAGATGCCCTATCCGATGGCCTGCTCATTCCAGATTTAAAAAAACAACAACGAAACATGTCTGTAGGCCAGATTCATCCTCTGCACCATGGTTAAGCCCTGATTAGTTCCCAGAAGTATTTGACCACAGAATGGCCCACTGTGTGCTAAACACTGTTCGTGTCTTAGCATGTTCCAAGTGCTACACTCATGTGACAACAGATTCTTGGGAGGAGAAGACCCCAAATAGGAACTGGTTAGATGAGAGAGGCCCCTGGTGGAGATTGAGGGCCAGAGATGAACTCTCCCCTGACTTAGTTTTAAGGCTCAGAGCCGGTAGTAACTGAGAGCTTTGGTAAATATAAACATGAAATGACATGCCCAAGGATTTTAAGAAAGAATTCCAGCAGGTCTCTCTACAAGATGCTGTGTCAGCCATGTGTCTATCTGTGTCCCTAGTGGGAACGGAGCCTGTCTGTGCACTGAGTGGATGCACTAGAACAACAGGACAGAATGCGGTGGGAGATTGCGAGTTTCTGGCTGGTGACAGCTGCAAGAGTGAGGCAGTGATCCCGAGTCAGAGAGCAATTAAGGAATGAAGTGGGGTGTGGAAGAAAGAGGCATATGTGGATGTGAGTGGGGTTGGCAGGAGGTGGAAAGAGGGGCCATCTTCACCCTCTGCCACTGGAGGACACCTCCTTTCAGAAACACATTTTTTTTTTTCTCTTCTTTTTTTTCGGTGTCCTGCTTGGCTCAAAATTAGATGCACCTACCTGATGGGAGAGCCCAGCCAGGGTCCCCTGAGTCAAGGTAGGTTGAGTGGAGGTTTGTTGGTATTGGGGGAGCCTGGGAAGTTTTCCTGGGTTGTCATGCTTCATTTCTAAACTCAAGGTCAGTTCCTTGAAGAAGTGTGTAAAAATAATAATAGAGCTTTCGTTTTTGAGCATTCGTTATATCCTAGGCATTATATGTTATACTTTGTAGTGAAGTAACCCAGGAAGCTACGATTACCATTTGCCTGCACATAGTTAGCAATGAATAACTGTTAGCTATTATTTTACAAATGAGAAAACTGAAGCTCAGAGAGCTCACTGTTACCATCAAGTAAGTAACCACTCTGCAATTGACTCCAAAGCCTATGTTCAGTCCACTGTCCATTCATTTAGTGAACATGTATTGAGTGCCAGGCATAGAGGGAAGCTTTGAGAATGTAGCGGCAAATAGTACAGACGTGCTTACTCCTCTGATGGGCATTTAGAGATTTAGCCAGAACCTGAGAAACTGCTGAAACGTGCTATGTGGAGGCTGCCTCAGAAGACTTAGACAAGTCTCTGTGAACTTGGCTTTTGGAGAAGGTGGGCTCCTGATGACCCTGGAAAGGTCATTAGAGCCATAGTTGGGGAAAACCCAATGCCTGGAGGCCTGGAATGAAGAAGGACATTTTGTTCAACTCTTGCATGACTTTGAGTTAAGGCCTTTCCCACTTTGAATCTCAGTTTTTCTTCTTTAAATTAGGCTTAGTTCTCTGAAGAGTATGGGGGTAATAAAAGTGAGGCCATGGACCTAGGAGCACTGGATGAATCAAATGGGCTAGCTGTGGGTATGAGGTCCTGTGATGTCACTGCTTCCCCTTCTCAACATGTCTGTCGTCTCTGTTTGACCCTACCCTTGAGAAGTGGCCAAGCCAAAGGAGTATTTGGGGAGCAGTTTGATGCCAAGAACAAGCTGACGTGCTCCATCTGCCTGAAGGAGTTCAAGAACCTGCCTGCCCTGAATGGCCACATGCGGTCCCACGGGGGCATGAGGGCCTCCCCCAGCCTCAAACAGGTTAGCAGGAGCCAGTGTCCAGTCCTTCCCTGGCCATGTGTTGCTTGCTTTGCTTTGCCGCCGTCAGACAGAATGAGGTGAGCCCTGTGAGGGGAGGCACTGTCCTCCCTTGGCAGGAATGCTTAAGCTCTGACCCAGGGAGCCAGCCAGGTCAAACACAGAGCTTCTAGACAGACTCCTCCAAGGGTCAAAACAGAGCTTCTAGAAAGATTTCTGAGGAACCCAGCTTCTCTATCCTGAGATGACAGCAAAGGAAAATGTGCAATATTATTTTTAACTTCTGCTTAAAGCACCCAAGACCAGGGCCACTGGGGTCTTCCAGATTAGTGGCCAAGGGCTAGAGAAAGAATTTTCAGTTCACCAGTGCAGTGGTGTTTGGCTGTAGCATCCAAAGCTCTTTAAATACCATCTGGGTTATTTAGGTACTATATCCAGGTAGTATACTATCCATGAGTTTTATAGTTCAAAGAATTTTCTGAGAATTCTTTGATTATTGTTGACTTTAATTTAAGTCCTTTAATCTCTGTTAACCAAAAGTTCGGATTACTCAGATCACCCCATCTCCTGGCCTTGACAGATTTTTTTAAAAAGCTTGGCGTCTTGTCTTGGTGGCACCCATAGCTCAGTGGGGCCACATACACGGAGTCTGGCGGGTTCGAACCCAGCCCAGGCCAGCTAAAACAACAATGGCAACCGCAACAAAAAAAATAGCTGGACGTTGTGCTGGGCGCCTGTAGTCCCAGCTACTTGGGAGGCTGAGGCAAGAGAATCTCTTAAGCCCAAGAGTTGCAGGTTACTGTGAGCTGTGATGTCACGGCATTCTACCCAGGGCAACAGCCTGAGACTCTGTCTTAAAAAAAAAAAAAAAAAAAGCTTTGTCTTCACTTGTTAAAAGTAACATGTTTTGCATTTCCAATGTGGTTTCCTAACGTGGATAAAATTTAACATGGAATGCCTATTTCCATTGACAAATGAGTAGACCAAGGCCCATAGAATTAAAAACTCCTACACAAGGGCAGCGCCTGTGCCTCAATGGAGTAGGGCGCCCGCCCCATATGCCAGAGGTGGCGGGTTCAAACCCAGCCCTGGCAAAAAAAAAAAAAAAAAAAAAAAAAAAACTTCTATACAAGATCATACATTTTTTTTTGGACTGATTACAAGCCCAAGTCCTTTTCTTTTAAAGCAATTACAGCCACACACACACACCCAAAATGTTGACAATATTTTAATATACAAGTGATGCATGGTCAAGATTTATTAACCGTAGAAAATAAAGTGCATGGCCTTGTCTACCACCAACCACCATCACTCCAGCCAAGGGACTCAGGGTACCAGGAAGGAAATCACCCTGCAGTGGTTCTCTATTACCACACCTGATACCTTGGAACCTTTCAGGAAAAGCAAAGTGTATCCCCCCTTTGTGAGAGCTGCTCTTAGCCCAGGATCAAAGCCTTTATTGTCTGTGTAGGAGGAAGGAGAGAAGGTCCCGCCGCCTCCGCCCCAGCCGCCACTGCCGCCTCCACAGCTCCCTCCTGAGGCAGAAAGCCTCACACCTATGGTCATGCCCGTGTCTGTCCCTGTCAAGCTTCTCCCACCCAAGCCCAGCTCTCAGGGCTTCACCAACAGCACCGTTGCCGCCCCCTCCGCCAGAGACAAGCCAGCCAGCTCGATGTCGGACGACGAGATGCCTGTGCTCGTGAGGATGACCCTCTCTCCCCCACACTCACCCCAAGGGGCTGCCCCCCGCACGCCTGCTGTGAGTTGCTGCTCTGGCCCACCTGTCTGGGGTGGGGACATCCCTTTGCTTTCTTAGAGATGGGGTGGCTCTCCCAAAGTCACTTGCCTCTCAGGGCTGAGCCTCTGTGGCCACCTTGGCAAGCCATCCTTGTCCACACTGCCCCCTGCCCATTAATGCCTGTTTTTCTACCAGGCTGCTGGTCTGGGTTCGATTCTGAAAGACCTGAAGATATTCCCAAGTTTAAGCAGAGATGATAATTCAGCTGGTAATCACTAATAACAACCATACCAGTTACTAAAATATGGAAATACTGTCCCAATTAATGAATAGCTGTTGCCCCAGGGTCTGGCCCCTTCCTCCAAGATCGCCAGACCTCCCAAATTCACCAACTAGAAAAGTAACCCATGGCACAGCATGGCCTCCAGGCAAGCCCTGGAATCTATTCTGATGATCAGCCTTACCAGATGCTGAATATTTTGGTATCACACCTGCTCTAATACCCCAGAGAACCTAATATGTTAACGTTCTCAAAGTAGTTCCACTGAAAGCCACCCACCCCCTGTCTCAGGAAAGCAAAGAGATGTGTGTTTCTCACTCACTGTTCAGTTCTCCTCTTTCTCAAGTTCTAAGTGCTTCACCCAAGCAGCTTAGCTTGGCTGTGGAGCAGTGTTTGTTTCTCTCTCTCTTCCTCTCTCGCACGACTCCCTCCTTTATCACCCCTAGAGCGTTTATGTGGTTGGCTGTATCAGACCTATCCCCTTCCTACAAAGTGCTGTGCTGTGTTGGGTCAGATTTGTCGTTAGAAAATAAGTGGCTGCTGAAAATCAGGAGGCATGAGGGTAGAACTGGGCCAGCATAGAGGTAGGGACACTAATTAAGAGAACTAGCAAAGTCCAGAAAGAACCTTTCTGTTCCCTTGTGTAATATCAAGGTCTCAGAAGGAGATAGCCTGATGGAGAACCTCTGGGTGAAGATTCTCCTAAGTGAGCAGGACTGGGGCCAGTGACCAGCAGAGAAATGAAATGGTGTATCTAGGCTCCTTCTTTGCCCAGAGTAGAGACAGTTTCTACCCTTGGAGAACTCTTGTTCAAGGGTTCCTAGTTACACAGAGTTTAGAGTCCCAAGCAGCACACCCAGCCACTCCCAATTCAAGGTGGTGAGAGAGGGACAAGGCATGAGAACCCCGTGCCCTGGGTGTGGCTGGGTGGGATGACACCTGGGTAGCTTAAGTAATTAGGGGCTGGAGAGAGGCAAGGGAGTTTGGTATGAGTTTGCTCAGGAGACCATCATTAGGGAGTTTTGAAGGAAGGGATGAACTTGGCTTAATGGAAGGGTGAGGGAGACAGCATCAGTGAGGAGATAGGTCAGCCTATGGAAGAACGCAGGTGGGATAGAGTAACCATGAGCAAGGTCCTGGCATTTAATGTAAAGAAATTAAAGCATCCAGGGAGGAACCCTGTATTCTAATGCCAGCTCTCTCCTAGCCAGCTGGGATGAAAACAGCTGAGGCCTCCTCTTGTCAGAGCCCCAGTTTCCGTCCCTGACCTGGAGGGAATTGGACTCATCAGTAGTTCTCACCCTTCTCTGTGGGCAGGAGCTTTATACCTCTCAGGGCTTGGCCCTGCCCTCAGAGTCCAGATAGTTTGGTGGGGTGGAACAATGTAAATGCTCCCTTTCAAGTGACATCCAGGTGGGCACTGTGGCTCAGAGCCTTGCCTGGGGGATCAGAAAATCTGGGCTTTGAGCTGAAGTAACAGGACAGAAGGCCGGAGGAGAGGGAGCCCAAAAGGGACCTCTGGCCCTGTGCTGAGAGGTCTGGATTCCAGTGCAGGGTTGAGATCACATGAGTATGCATGTACTTAGGTGACCTCATCAGTTACCCAGCAACAGGGTTGCTCCCCAGTTGAGGGGCCTGGGCCTCTCCCCATTCTCCTCAGCCGGAGATGCTGAGGAGCCCTCTGGTGGGGAGTCGGGACGAGGGGCAGGCGCCGGCGTCGGGAGAGCCCCCTGGGGGCGAGGATTGGCTCTGCACCTCCACGCTGAGGCCCTCTGTCCTCCCGGACGCCGCTCCTAGAGGTTAGGGAGCATCTCGGAAGACTAGGAGGGGACAGAGCTTGAGGTGCTGGAAGCAAGAGGAGCCCAGAGGCAGAGGAGCGGGTCACATGGCCTGGAGACAGCTGGTCACATGACCATGGCCAACCCTTCCCATCACCCCTTGCTGCCTCCTACTCAGGCTCCACCTTGGGCACAGGAATCACCAGGAACTGTGGCTGTGACTGTTCCCTGGCTGACAAGGCCTGGGAGAGTACCACAGACTCTCTAGAACCTTTCTGCAGGTATGGCACCGCCTCTCCCAGTCACACCCAGCTCTTAACTTTTCTGGACTGATGCTAGCACACAACCCAAGCCTGTTGCTGTTTGGCTTCGGCATGCCCTGCTTATCTATTTACGTGCATTGTTTACTTATTGGTATATATGTATCCATGTGGCAAATCTCCCTTCCTTCCAGACTGTGCTTGGTTCCGCTGCCGTTAGAACAAACTAACTCCGCTGACAGGAAGCCAAACCAGGAGAAGGGCTTGCTACACATGAGCCGCCAGTTCTGGGAGCACTAGTGACGGGTGGTGAGGGGGAGGCTATCCAGTTCCGTCTTTTAGGAGAGCACATTAAAGGGTCCTTAACGGGTCCTTAACGATCACAGATGGCCCTCCCCATCCTGAACGTTACCTAGGAGTGCCCAGTGGAGGTCGCTGGCCCTGGGAGCCCTGGCTAGGCGCAAACCTCCTCTTCCTGCCCCACAGCCTCAGCCGCAGCCTCCCCGAATAGCTTAATCTGTCCGCTTCTCAGAACATGTGTTATCTGTCCCTGGGGAGCAGGGGGGACATTAAAGAGCCCACTCAGCTGAATTCCATTCAATCTGATGGGAATGTAGTGATAAGCAATCAAGAATTCGAATTTATTGCTTTTGTCTCACCCACTATTCTCACCAACCCCAGCTCTTTCCAGACGGTAGGGAAAACCAAAGTTTTCTTCCCCCAAGTCAAGCCTCGGAACTCGCTTTGCCTGGAATGGATGTGGTCAGCGTGGGAGGAATGAAGCGGCGAGGAGCCCCGTTAGGACAGTAGAAAACCCCTTTCTGGAACCTGTGCAAATGGCCGAAGGCCGTAGGGAAAGCTTAAGGATTTAATCAGCTCCCTCTTCCCGTTTTAGGAAATCCCCAGAAAGCATCCGCCCGGCCCACCCAAAGCCGAGGAGTCCCTGAAGACGGTGCAGGAGAAGAAAAAGTTCCGGCACCGGCCGGAGCCGCTCTTCATCCCGCCGCCGCCCTCCTACAACCCGGTCCCGGCGGCCTCCTACTCGGGCGCCACCCTCTACCAGAGCCAGCTGCGCTCACCGCGCGTCCTGGGGGACCACCTGCTCCTGGACCCCACCCACGAGCTGCCCCCCTACACGCCCCCGCCCATGCTGAGCCCGGTGCGCCAGGGCTCGGGGCTCTTCAGCAATGTCCTTATCTCCGGGCACGGCCCCGGCGCCCACCCCCAGCTGCCCCTGACGCCCCTGACGCCCACGCCGCGGGTGCTGCTGTGCCGCTCCAGTGAGTCGCCCCTTTTGGCCTCCTGAGGGGCCCTGGGGATCCCCTCCTATCCGTGCTGGGTAGTGCTCTGGGGGGCTTCACTTTCTTTAGTTTTCTCATTTATCCCACAGACTTTTGTGGAGTGTACCAGACACTGTGCTAGGTGCTAAGAAAGACCTAGAATAAGAAAGATGCAGACTTTATCCCAAAGGAAATCCTGGCGTTAACTGGGGCGACAAATGCCTAAGTGATCACTGTAAGGAAACAATTGAAGTGTGCACCCACTACCTAAGACCATGCCCTGGATAATGGTGCAAATAGAATGAGGTATCACCCGGTGGTGCCTGTGGCTCAGTGGCTAGGGCTCTGGCCCCATATACCGAGGGTGGCGGTTCGAACCTGGCCCCAGCCAAACTGCAACAAAAAATAGCCCGGTGCCTATAGTCCCAGCTACTTGGGAGTCTGAGGCAAGAGAATCGCCTAAACTCAGGAGTTGGAGGTTGCTGTGAGCTGTGACGCCACTGCACTCTACCGAGGGCGATAAAGTGAGACTCTGTCTCTTAAAAAAAGAGAGAAGTATAACACCCACAATCAAGCTTTGACGTTTTTGCATGCTTGGTAAAAATCAACCATGAGAGGTCAGGAGCCAGGATCTCTTTCTGGAGCAAGAGTGGTTGCATAGCTACCATGCAGCTTAGCAGACATATGTGGGGCAGGAGGCTTCTCACTCTGGGTGAGAAATGGGCAAACCACTGCATTCAGCTCCCTGAGAACTATTGGGGGTAACTCTGGCATGGGTCACTAGGAAAGGAGTCCTATTATGACTGGTTAGGTAATTGCTCATTTGCTTTACTTTCTTCAACAGCCCTTCCCTGTTGATCAGTGATCTCTGGTTTTTGTGTTTCAGACAGCATTGATGGCAGCAATGTGACAGTCACCCCAGGGCCTGGAGAGCAGACCGTGGATGTTGAACCGTAAGGAAAAGCTTCTTGAGAAGTGTAGTTAGTATTTCCATAGTCAGAGAGTACACTGAGAGAGAAGTTCTAAATTAAGGGATCATAGTTATTTCTTGGGTGTTATTGTTTCCCTGTACAGTAGCACAAGGCCTTTGTCAAAAACTGAATGCATAGTAAAAGCATGAAGCCCAAGAGAACCTAGTGTCCCCATCTCTGGCTCCCCAGGCCAGCCTGGTTGTAACCATATATCTTCACATCCTCATTCACATTGAGGCATCTCTCCTAGGTTGCCCACCTCCCTAAAAGGCACCTTCTGAATGTCCTCACATTCCCCATCCCCTTTCTCAGATTCTTGGCCAATCTCCAAATGGGCTTGTTAAATGCTTTAATTATCCAATGGAATATATCATGGAAGGGAAATGTGGTTTTTCATTGGTAAGCCCAGAAAAGAAGCCAGGTGGTAGTATGATGCATAGATTCGGTCAGGAATCAGAAAACCTGAGTTCTGACACTGTTTTGTTGTCTGTTCTTGATTAAGTTAACCTTTCTAGGCTTTCACTGATTCATATGTAAATGGAAATAATTATGACTGCCTTGCTTATATCTTAGATCTTTGTGAGGTTCAGATGGGATAATGTATGTGAAAGTGGTCTAAAAGAGATAAAAATAAAATAAATGCTTTGCATTTGTACCTTTTTTTTTTTTTTTTCCAGTTTAAATATTGCCATCAGCCATGCTCTGGGCAGCCGTTCTCTTGGAAGTAGCTACCCTTCCTCTCCCAGTTACTGGGAGTTACGTGAAATCCCAGGCTGATTGCTCTCTTGCTCCCCAAACATCTCTCTCCAATCTTAAAGCTGTTCCTTATCCCAGTGATAAAAGCCATGCCTGGAATCTTAGGGTCACAATGTGAGGAAATGCCCCTACATTCTTCTTACAGAAGGAACTGGTTTCCTTCTTTTTCAAGTTCCTGACCGTTGCTCTTGGCCTGGGCCATGCAATTAAAGACTATACTGTTTGTTATTTTTCTTCTTGTCATTAAAGACGCATCAACATTGGCTTGAGATTCCAAGCAGAGATCCCAGAACTCCAGGATGTCTCTGCTCTGGCCCAGGACACCCACAAGGCCACATTAGTATGGAAGCCCTGGCCAGAGCTGGAAAACCATGACCTCCAGCAAAGAGGTATTGGCATGTGGGAAGAGCTGGGCAGAAAGGCTTAATTATTTCACTGAGATTACTGGCTCCAGGTTTGGTGTGTTTTTCCGGGATACTGGGCTCTCTCTGATGCAGTGGCTTCTCCTTGTTCCCAACAGTGGAGAATCTTCTGAATTTGTGCTGTTCGAGTGCATTGCCAGGCGGAGGGACTAATTCTGAATTTGCTTTGCATTCTCTGTTCGAGGCCAAAGGTGATGTGATGGTAAGGAACTATGATAACAAGGCTTCAAGCTTCATACTCTTCCCATCAGAATCCTGAAAGAGGATTATCCCAAGTTTCTATATTGTCCATGTACCATACCATACAGTCTGCTCATAAAATGATGATCACGCCTCCATGTTCCTTATCTCAATGAGTAAGTTAGAATTTAAAAGCCTGTAGAAGAAAATCTCCAATGGACTTATGTTTACACATGTGTTCCTAAGTTACAACTGTGGAAACCTCTGTTCTAGAAAACAGAATTTCTTTTCATTGTCCTGTATTTCACATCAGAAAATTGAGTCTGTAGTGATAGAGGTAGAAGGCCTTATAAAACAAGAGTCGGCCTAAAATACCCTATTGTACTCAGCTGATTGTTCTTCCCTGCTAGGGAAATCAGCCAAAGTTTTGTGTTTATGGAACTCTTTTCCCCTCTAACCAAAATAATGTTTATTGTGTATACTTGGTTCCATTCTACCTTTAGCATGGTTCTGCACATGTCTCCCAACTTAAGCCTTGGTGCTGTCTCTGCAGACTCAGAGCCGTCAGTTTACCTGTTTAGCCTGTCCAGAGCACTCAGTCACTAACCTCAGTTTTTTCATATAATACATGGTTCTTCCTGGTATCAAATCTAGCTGACTGCATTTTTATTTTTTAAAAATGTGAAAATAAACAAATGTCTCAATACGATGATACCCTTCGGGTATCTTCTAAAATGTTGGAGAACTATCCTTAAACATTTGAGATCAGAGTTGCAGAGTAGCAATTCTTGAACTTTTTTTTTTGAAGAGACAAGGTCTTGCTCTGTCACCTGGTAGAGTGCAGCAGCACCATTATAGTTCACTGTAACCTTGAACTCCTGGGCTCAAGTGATCCTCCTAATCAGCCTCCCAATTAGCTGGGACTACAGGCACATGCTACTACTCCCTACTAGTTTTTTGTTTGGTTTGGGTTTTTTTAACATTTTTGTAGAGACAGGGTCTTGCTTTGTTGCCCAGGCTCGTCTCAGATTCCTGGCCTCAAGTGATCCCAAAGCACTGGGATTATAGGCATGAGCCACACATTCACTTCTCAAACTTCTACTGTGCACACAAATCACCTGGGGAATCTCGTTACAATGCAGATCCTGATTCAGCAGATCTGGATTGAGGCTTGAGTTCTGCGTTTCTGATCAGCTCCAAAGTGGTTCCAGTACTGCTGGTGGATGGACTACACATAGAATAGCAAGATCCTGGGTCTTAGCCAGCACTCTTGGGAGACTAAGGCAGGAGGTTTGTTTCAGCTCAGGACTTCAAGACCAGCCTGAGCAAGAGTGAGACCCTATCTCTACTAAAAATAAATTAGCTGGGCATCATGGTACATTCCTGTAGTCCCAGCTTCCCAGGAAGCAGAGGCAGGAGGATCACTTGGAATTGGAGGTTGCACTGAGCTACAATGATGCCACTGCACTCTACTCAGGGCATAGCAACTGTTAAAAAAAAAAAAAAAAAAATCCTAGGCCCCTAAACCATCCACTGCTCAACTCTACCTGCAGCATTGTTTTTCTAAAAGCAAAGGAGGTTGAAGGAGGCAGATTTTCTTGAAAGAGTTTATTTAGCTAGCACCTAGCTACTAGGCCCTCTGGAAGGATGATGTGAAGGAGTTATTTCTAATGCAGCTGTTTATGTTCAGTTGCAGTGAAACTTGGAATTTTTCTGTACAACAGTTACAAATCACCCACTCATTTCCTCAGAGCTCTTCCCCAGAGACTCAGCCTCCATTCAGAGGAGGCCCCACACATCTGTCTGAGGCTGGCAGGCCCTCACGGAGGAAAGAGTCCAATCTTGGCTATTTTCTGGGACATGACCAGCAGGCAGGATGGGGAGGGAGAATGTTAGAATGATGAGTCTTGTTGGATATTGAACAAAAGGAAGCCCCAGTTGGGGCAGTCTCCTTCTGGTTTTCCTTCTAATGCCCCCATCTTAGCCTGTGCAGTGCTGACCCCTTTCCTCCTTTGGGTAAATAGTCTTCCAAGGACCTACAGACCTGTGACTGACTCTTGCCTTTTTTTCCCCCTGGATCTGCAGGCTGCTCTGGAAATGCTGCTGCTTCGGAAGCCAGTCAGGTTAAAATGTCATCCTTTAGCAAATTACCACTATGCCGGTAGGTTGCCAGGAGCCCTGTGCCCTCTTGTTTCCTAGGGTGGCCAGCTTGCATGTTTGGTTGTGGCACTTTTTACTAATAGATAACACCAGTTCCATCCTAATTACCACCTGTGATCCCAAGGCCGCGGGGTGCCTCGCTGGGGGGACTGTGAGTCTGTTGGTTCTGCACTGTCAGCACTTGTCTATGTGACCACCTGCCCCTCACAGGTGTGCCAAGACCTGTGATAGTGGATACTGCCTGCAGGTGGGCAATGAAACCCCAAAGAGTCAAAGAGGGTACAGCATAGAGTCAACAATAAGCAGCAGCCCCCGTCTTTGGAATCAGTAGCTATGGGTTCAACTCAGACTATACCCCTTAGCCAAGTCCCTGGGCCTCCTGCAGCCTTGGTTTTCTTCCCTATAAAATGGGCTTGTTTTCCATCCCTGTACCTTTTTGTGATGATTAGAGATGATATAGATAGCCAATGCCTTGCCTCTCCTGGTAGTGATTATTCATTTATTCAACAATTAATTATTAAGTGCTTATTGTGTACAAGGGACTGTGCTAAGCACTCATGCAGTCTAGAGTCCGAGAAGGAGGCAATTACTGAACAACAGGTCACACTAAAGGCAGATAAGGACTTTATACACATAGGGTCATGCATGTGTGTGGGTTCCTGATAGCACCACCATTAAGAGAGAAGTTGAAGACATCTTTGAAATTTGAATGGAGTGAGAATTGGAAAGAGAGAAGCAAACAGGTTAGGGAGTCTAAGAGATGACAAAGGTAAGATCAGCGTTTTCATTTCCATGGACTCTGGTAAACCTGTCCGTTCCAAGGATCTCCAGAAGCCTGCCTTGGTTCTCTGTTTCAGAGATAGCTGAATCCTCCAATGCTCCTTGATTTTTAATCATTTGAGGTTTTCTTTGGTGACGTGGGCAGATCCTGTCTAGGTAGGTGCCAAATTGAGGATCTGGTAATACCTTTTCTAGTCCTTAGTTATAGTATCTGTAAATGGCCTAAGAAGGTGAGGGCGTTTTTACAAATCCTGGCACATTCTCAATGTCTTTTTCTTATCACTGTTTGCCTCAAATGACAGGGAGGCACAAGGTAGAAAGAGATGTCTGCCTGTCATCACAAGGTAGAAAGGCCGGGAAGCTCCTCATCTAAGCACAGCAAACTCAGGGGTGTCTGTGCCAGCACAAAATGTGCACATGGGATAAGAAATCCGTCATTTAACCAGTGACCTAAGGGAGCCAGTTTCTTACTACTGTCTCCGTCATTCCCTGCCCTAAGTGTGGGTAGAAAGATTGGGAGTTCTCCCTAATCTGCCATGGAAACAGTTCAGTCTTCTCTTAATTCCTGGCATCATCTGCTGCCCATTAAACCCTGTCAGGCTGTTCAACTTCCTGGAACCTATCTCAGGCTTCTTTGTACAGTGGGCTGGCTGAAAGAGCTTCCCAACCATGTGAGATGCTGCTGCCCTCAGCCCTTGGGGTGACTGGGGTGGCCAGAGCCTCTGGGTTGGTCAACTCCAGCTGTCAACAACTTCAATTTTAACTCATCCCCCCTCCAGTTCTCCCCAGTGTGCCAAGCAAATATTATTTTTATGTGTGTCATGATGTGGAAAAGGTCAGAAAGCTATGGACTAGAAGCCAACCCTCCCCCAACAAAACAAAAACACTAAAATATTACCCAAAACTTTGAAACTAGAGGGCCCTGAACTCTGCTAAAATTAATTGATCTTTTGAAGTGTGGGTTTCTAGGTAATCCCTTGCCTATCCCCTATCCACTTCCCCCACAGGCAGACCAGGAAGGACTTTCTGGAATCATTTCAACCCTTGGAGGCAAGAGAGGTGGAACTGAGCTGTAAAGGGTCAGTGTCCCCAAGACAAGGGTGTTCACCTATGTCTGCCAGTCACTTGCCTCCTTAGGAAGTGATCACAGACTGGGCTCCAGAGAGTCTTCTAGAATTATGAGCAGTTAGGTCTGACCCAATGCCATCCCCTTAACGGTTCTTTTCCAAGCCATAGATGATGCAGCAGAGTCTACCCCATCATGTGACAGCTGTCAGCCACCACCTCGTCACCCTAACTCTGGCCCCAAGTGTCAGTGAACCCCACTTCCACAGCCTCATCCTGCCTTAGCCTTTGTGCTAATTCCAACCTCACCAGAACACCATTTCTGGATCTCCTTTGCTTTCAGTGTCTGTCTATACCCAGTATCACCCACCCTGACTCCCTGCCCTGAATCTGCTCTTTAGCTCCCAGTTATCTAGGGAGGGGGTTTACATCTCTCAGGCCTATCTGTGCCCTGGAGGGAAAGCTGGCCTCAGGGAGGAAGGCTGCAAGTTTAGGAGAAATAGGCCTGTGAACATCCCTTCCTTACTCATTATCTTCTCTTTCTAGCCATCTCAAACAATCCACTAAGAAAAAGAAAAAGTGACCAATGCTGGCACCCAGAAGAGACATGCTAGGGACAAAAGGACTGATGGAATGGGCAACTTGCCCAGATCTAAGGGCTGCTTGCTAAGGCCAGATGAGCCCTGTACAGGATCCATAGAGAAAGGTGGTGGCACAGTGGCTCCTGATGCTATGTTCACACCTGAATGCACGTCCCAGGCCTCTATCTCTCAGGACCTTTCCACCCATGTGTGCTTAGCAGTTGTTTGCGGTTATTCCCAGTTAGCACTTGTGCTGGGTGGAGATGGGCTGCATGCAGGGGAGTCAAGCTGGGGAGGATGCCTGGATGTGATTAGAGGGATTGCAGCATTTTTTATTTTCCCATTGAGCTGGTCATTCCTGCAGATGGGCGCAGAGTGGAGGGGGTATTAGAATTGGGCCTGACTTCTTGGCAAGAGTTGAGCAGAGGCTGCTGTCAGTTCTATCCCCAGCCCAAACACCCATTGTGTCCTGAAACCCTGACCTGAGCTCTGGAGATGGGGAAGAACTAGAAGAAATGCTTATTACAATGGGAGAGGCCTGGTCTCTACCTTGGAATCTGCCCCAGTTAGGCAAGGAGACTCAAGAGAATACTTTGCAAGAAACACAGATGTGATTTCATTTTTCAGGCATTCTTAGCCCATGTCTCTAGCTAGATAGAGAGTGGTTCCCTCAAAGGCAGGAACTGAGTTAATACTTACCCTCTCGCTTTCCCTGACACAGTTCTTGTAACATAAACACCAAGTGCACAAGCTCTAATTCTGGATTCAGGATTGAGCCCTCTCTCCTTTTGCCCCAGAGAGAACTTTTTAGCAGCCTGCTCCACCTTGTACTCCTCAAAAATTACTCAACCTTCACCCACTATGAAAAGCCCTACACAGAAATGAAAATCCTAGTGTAAAAACAGGTCTCTTTTTTTTTAACCTCTATCTTGTATAACT
Source organism: Loris lydekkerianus (assembly GCA_963574355.1). Classification (NCBI taxonomy): domain Eukaryota; kingdom Metazoa; phylum Chordata; class Mammalia; order Primates; family Lorisidae; genus Loris; species Loris lydekkerianus. The sequence continues at coordinate 19,052 of CAUYPK010125928.1, forward strand.
GCAATAACAACATCTATAGAAGTTTTTAGAAAACAGAAAGGTCCTGAAAGATACTGCACCAAACTTTAAGAGGCAATTCAGGTTTCCTATACTTTAGCACCATCAGTTGACCACAGCAAAATAGAAACCTGAGACTTGCCCTTGACCATTGTTTGGGGTATTAGGGCACTGAGAAGAACTGGAGGAATGTCAAAAGGCATGGACCATGTACAACCAAAGGCTCAGAGATGTGGAGAATTCAGCGAGCCAGAAGAATGGGGCCAGGTTTTCTTTAGGGTTGAACCATCTCTAGATTCCCCAGAAACGGGAGTCCTCTTAGAAGTAGGCCTTATTTCTTATCCCAAACAGGCTATGATTATGTTTATTCTACTTTCTCTTTCATGGAGGAAAAAGACGTACCTATATACTCGAGTATATACGATAACTACCAAGTTTAGCCAGCAAGATAGATACACCAGCCAGGGCCCATGGAACCTCTTCCCCATCAGTCTGCAAATCTGTCAAGAACTGGTCCCACTCGCCTGTGGCCTCATCTGCTTTTCCTATACTAGAACCCTGAACTTGAGCCATACTGGATTACTTTGAACACTTCCCTTTCTTCATTTGTAAAATGGGATGATAGAGATACCAATCTTACCAGGTTGTTAATAAAACCAAATGATTAATAACTGTCAAGTACTTAGAAACTGGCGGATAGTAAGTACTTACAAATGTTAGCTCTTTTCTCCTAGCACAACATCTTGTTTGTAGTATACACCTAAATACCTGTTAAATGAATGAGGGGATGAATGGAGTGCATCACCTCACCGCTGCTTCTGTCTCTTTCTTGCCTGACTGACTTCTGTGTGTCCTTTAAAACTCAACTCAGGTATTTTCTTTACCTGGAAGCCTTCCTGGCTGCTGGCCCTAACCTGAAAGTGGTGGTCCTCCATTACACCTCCTCACCTTTTACCTTTACCTTTATAATTACAGTTACCACCTGATACCTAGTGGCCAACTGGTTTGTCCCCCTGGTAAATTGTGAGCAACCTGAGGGTAGAGAGTGGAGACTGGTGAATCCAACCACACCCTAAGAGTGCTTACTGCACAAACACTTGCATTTGTGAATGTAATTACCGTATATACTTGAGTATAAACCGAGTTTTTTCCGGCACAAAATTTGTGCTGAGTTCGGGTTTTTCGGCACAAAAACTCGGCTTATACTCGAGTATATACGGTATTATGCAAAAACTGCACCTAAAATTTTCTGAGCTCCTACTGCTTCCCAGCTATTAAGGTGGGCACTCTTTTGTGTATTATCTTTTAACCTTCACAAAATCCTACGCAATGGAGGCAATTACAGTTATTCCCATTTGTAGGTAACAAAATAGGCTTAGGATAAGTAACTTGCCAAGATCAAGACCATAGCTGGGATTTGAAGCTAGATGTCACACTTTATCCTGTGTTTTTGCTCAAACAGGAGTTTGACATGTATTATCACTCACTAGACAGTTGTATTTTGAAACTTAACTAAATGAACCAGAACCTAAAAACAGGGAACTCTGAACTGTTCTCATGAAGTTTGTGTTTTGTTGTAGGTTCGGACAAGTGGACCTCCCTAGAAAGAAAACTGTTTAATAAAGCACTAGCCACTTACAGCAAAGACTTTATTTTTGTACAGAAGATGGTAAGCATGATTTTCCCCATTATGGACTTGAAATTAAATTGGGGAAATTGTACACATGAAGGTAGAAATATTAGGAATATCCGGTTACTAGTTTACCATTTGTGCAAAAAGTGTGCCTTCCACGCCTTGCAGGTAAAGGATGGTGGTTGATACAGGGGTGTCCCCAGTGCTAGGGATCTGTGGGATGAGAGAAAAGAGGACACATGATTTGAATACTGCTGTGATGGAAGTTAGTTTCTATCTGAATAAAAATGTGTAATTCATAATTCTGGCAGAATAACTAGAACTGGGGTTTCTGTTTCACAGTTTATATAGCATATTTGATCTAGCATATTTCTGACAGAACTTCTTGTGGGAAATCAGGAGGATATGTGGCCTCCCCTTACCCAATAGCAGAGTTTCTGGTGTTAAACTCATGATGATAATGACATCAAAATAATAAAAATAGTACCTTATGTACTCAGCATTTCATAGCAAAACTCTTTCTCATAGATGAAATAGCACTTTATACAACAGATAATACAGGCTTTAATTGGCTAAGAGGTATTTTGGGCTAAAAAATTTAAATGGCCAGGCATGTTAACATGCACCTGAGGCAGGAGAATTTCTTAAGCCCGGAAGTTTGAAGCCAGCCTGGGCAACACAGTGAGACCCCCATCTCAAAGAAAAAGAAAAGTTAAAATGATTCAGAGTGTTGCAAAAACTGACATATGATAGAGCATATTGTATGAAGGATAATTAAGAATGTTCAGGTGCACCGATAATGGGGTCACAGGTGACAGCTCACACAAGCTCCTGGCTGAGCTGGGTGGTCCCCAGTAGTGTAATGGATGACCGGTCTCCTGTTGTTAATCTAGCGCAGTGTTTTTCAACCTTTTTTTTTTTATCTCATGGCACACTTGAACCTATAGTTAAACTTCTGCAGTACGCTTAAATTATGTTGATCAAAAAAAAAGTAATAAAAAGGAATATACTCACTGTGCTTTGCACTTCTTTCAAAAATAATTTAATGAAAAAAAAATAATAATTTAATGATCTTTAAAGATTTTTGAAGCACACCTAAGAGCCTCTCATGGCACACCAGGTGACAATCACTGATCTAGAGCCTTGCCTAAAAGAAAAAGGCAGGTTTTGCCTCTGACTGCCCCCCGCCTCCATCTCTGCATTTGGGGCTGCCTTTCCTGCCCCCAGGCGCTTTGCTGACCTGTGTGCTCAGCAGCTCCCATGTTCCTCTCTCTTGAGTCACTGTCCCCCCAAGGCTGGCCTGGCCTCGCCTCACTCCTTAAAGGCCCTACATACACTATCAGTGGATGATCGATTCATGTGTTGTGCTTGCCAGGAAACATGCCTTTTAAATAAGGGCTCGCGGGGACAGCATCCTCACTCCCCAGATTGATTCTAGTGTAGAAATTCCAGCTCTCAGGAGGATGTAACAGGGGCAACTCAGACCGGACTTCTAGTGGTGTCCTTCACATCTCACTGTGTAGGTGGCCCTCTTCCCACCCATGGGGAGGGCCAGTCTCCTAATCTGCCTCCAGAAAATCCACATTATTGACCTCACCAGAGCATAGAGAGAAACAAAACAAAGGAATGTTTCTGCCTTAAAATGCATATTTACCTTCGCACTTTTGAGGGGGGAACAGGGCAAGGCTTATTTCTTACAACATCTAAGCTGAGTCATCCTAACTGTCACCTTATATTTCTATTCCATTGCTAAGGAATATTGCTCATAATTAAATTTTGAAGGTCAAGCCAGAGAGTTAAACACATTCGGGCATATTAAATGAAAAAGAAGCTGATTTTATGGGTTAAAAAATTGAGTAGTGTCCACAGGGACTGATCTGAAAAAAATCTCCAAGCTATCGTAAAAAAAAATCAAGTCGCAAAACAGTATTTACGGTGTGCTGCCTTTTGAGAGGAAAGATGGTAGAGGAATATGTTTTTGTGTTTGCTGATACATGCATAAGGAAATTCTGGAATAATGACCAAAAAATTAATAGAAAGCGCTGCCTGTGTTGCAGGGGGAGGAGTGAGGAAAGGTATGAGGAGGAGGATTTTCATTGTATATGTTTTTTATTAAACTCTATAAACCTATTTATGACCTACTTATTACAAAATTAAATATTCAAAGAATTTCCCTGCTTTGTCTTGCTGCCCACTGCTGGAGCTAACCTTGAGCTCACTTTCCTGACAGGTGAAGTCAAAGACGGTGGCTCAGTGCGTGGAGTACTACTACACGTGGAAAAAAATAATGCGGCTAGGGCGGAAGCACCGGACACGCCTGGCGGAGATCATCGATGATTGTGTGGTGAGTGAAGCTGCTAAGTCACTACATGCACTGGTGCAACTCCCACCCCACACCTGGGTTAGTAAATAGCTGGCGTTTGCTTTGGCTTTGCTGCCGAGACACTAGACAGTGGAGTGAGGGGGCGTCAAGGCCTGGCTGCCTTGCAGGGTGCAGGGCTTGAGTTCTTGATACAGTAGGGAAAGCATCCTGAGGTTAGGCCTGTAGCTCGGGTTTACTTATGGGGGTGAGGGCATGTAGGAACTGAGAGAGTTAAGCCAAGATAGTTCCACTTTCACTTCGTTGGTTTAGAATTGGTGTCCTGACCTGGGATATTCCCTTCTGATCCTTCCATGTCATAGAGGCTATTGATCGGAGACCTTAACATGCCTCAGAAAGATAAGGAAGCCCTAGGAATTTGCCACAGTCCCTGTAAAGTATGAGCAACAGGAGCTTGACCTATGGGTAGTGGCCAGGAACTCTTAAGGAACTAGTTAGCAGTATATAGATGATTCTAATCCTAAGGGCACCGTTATCCTTGACATTGACTGCCTTTATCAGCAGATAATTGAAGTTATCTGCATATTACAATTAAGTACATACCAAAGACATAAGATCCAACTAGTCTCTGAACCTTGTATGTGTGGCTTTGGTAATTATTATAACTTGTGATCCTTGCAGTTAACTTTCTTCTCTGCATCCACAGCCAGGGAAATCTCTCCACACTTATAGAAAACATAACCTACCATACATGTGTATCAAAAAAGCATGTCTTATGACAGATTACTTAACTCTAGCCTTGATCATTATCAGCAAAAGTGTTTGGAATTCATGAATTAGGTCGATATTTGTAATTATATTTGCATTCCCATTTGTGCTGCAGTTGTAAGAGTTAGCTCATATGTCAGTTATTTTCTGTAATGCTTAAATACCACTTTCTATGTGCCAGGCATTATGGTAGGGACTTAACAAATAATGACTCATATAACCCAATTTAATTTATTTAATACCAAGCATTTGAGGAAACTGAGGCACAGAGCTTAAGCAAGTTGGCCCCTGTCACACAGCTGGGGAGTGTGTTGTGTGAGCCTGATTGCCTTGTGCAGCACTGAGGAGCAGTCACCTGCAAACTCTCAGAGAAGCGTAAAATCACTTAGACTCATTAATGCTTCAAAGCTTAGGCTCTTACCTACGAAGTGGTCTTAGCTATGAAATATATACCCATATATAAATTTGCATTTGGGCCAAATACCAGATACAAATAAAAATACAAATAAAATTCTGTAGAATAAAATGATATTGCCATGTTTTCAGTCAGCAATGGCAGTGTTCTGTGGCCAAGGCTTTTGTTTGACTGGTTTTAAGTAGTGATGTATTATATCAGAGTAGTTTTTGCTCATCTGTAGCCTAATGTTTAAATAAACAGTACAGCCTCCTCTGGTTCAGTCAGCTAAAAGCGATTGAATTTCCACAATGTAAACAGTAATAAACCTGAGGATGTTAAATTGCCTCTTGCTTTCTCTGCCTCCACCATCCAGAACACACATCCTAGTCGGGAAGATATAACATACACAAGTGGGAATTTACTGCAAACCCCAAGAGTATTTAAAAGCGGTGTGAAATGTGAACCAGAAGGTCCCAAGGCCTTGAGGACTCTTCCCAACCTGTTCCACCATTTTATAAGCAAAAGGTTGAGACCCAGAGAGGGACAGGGCTTACCCAGGGTCACACAGAGCATGGCTTTCCAAATAAATAGAAGCACACAGATCCCAAACCTTTAAAACCTACCACCTGGTTCCTAGGCTTATTGACATGTAACATGGGCAGATGATGTAGATGATTTGCAAAGTCCTTTCCAGTTCTAGAATGTTATGGGCTATGTCAGTACTGTATTTAGGAAGAGGGTAAAATCAGAGGATATGGTTACCTAAGGTAAATTGGTGTCTCTTAGGCTTTGTTGTTACCTAGGACAGAGCCTGGCACAACATAGGCACTCAATAAATGCCACATTGTTCTCCCAAGATAGGAGTCACTGTGGTTTTTAGCAACATCCCCTCTGTGAACTCACTGGAGGGAAATGGAATGAACAAGGGGATGCTGAGTGGAGGAATGTGGCAATGAGGATGTTACCACACCAGCCAGCCACCATCTTGGGCTGACTAGGCTTTGGAGATGGGTCCAGGCCAACATGTAGCCTCCAATGAAGGTGAGGATAGGATACCCAAGAGTGCCACACCTTTTTAGGCTTATTCACCAGGAGCCAGTATTAGGCTGGGTCAGGAGCATCCACACCCTGTCACTGTGAGCTTAGAGAAGGCAAAGGGCTTATGTGCAGAGATGACTCAGGCTCACAAAAACAAGAAAGTCTTGATTTAAGGCCAGCAAGGTAGCTCACGGCTCCTTCACAGGCCCTGTGTGCACAGTCAGCCTTCTGAACTTAGTTTGCCAAGTGGAGATGAAACATTTGGATCATACAAAGATTAAGGAGGGTGCAAAAGGTGTAGTCCGAGGACATAATCCTGCTCATTGTCCTCTGGGCCAGCCAGGGACACCTGGGATGGCTCTCCTGATCATGTATCTTCAGGGTTTTGCTAAAGGGCAGTGACCATTTTACTCCTGATGGAACATGAAGGAACATGCACAGGTAGCTCAGGGGTGACTGAGAACTTAAAGGAGAGAAGGGGAAAAAAGGAAGCTTAATAGGAATGACTACTCTTTAGGTAGCCAAGAGGTCTACAGAGCACAGTTGCTTGCTCAGCAGGGCTAGTTGACCTCTGGCCTGAGGCACCACAGGCCCTTTCCCGACTGGAAACCAAAGAAGGGGATCAAGTAGGTTCTGTCCCCTGTCTGTGCTAGCACTCCCCCACTTTTAGCTGTGACCAGAAGTCAGTGCAATTGACTGAGGCAGTTAACTGATGTTGGGAACAGCAATTAGGGTTCTAAGGGCCAAGGTAGAGATCTCCTCCAATGTCAACATCAGGTCACCTACAGCGTGGTCCATTGACAGGGGCCTTGAGAAACATCCTCCTTCTCTTTGACACTCCACAGTAACTGGCCCTGGTGGTTCTGAGAGATTTAGGATCTGTAGTGGACAAATGTACACTTGGGAACACTTGCAGCAGGACCAAGGGGTTAAGAAGGCTGAGGTTTTGGAGTCAGGCCAAATTTTGGATATCAGTTGAGCTTCTTTTTTTTACTCTTTTTTCTTTTTCTTTTTATTTTTCTTGAGACAGAGTCTCACTCTGTCGCCCTGGATAGAGTGCCATGGGATCATTGCATCATTCTTGGTCACAGCAACTTCTGTCTCTTAAGCTCAAGAGATCCTCCTGCCTCACCCTCCCAAATGCCTGGGACTGCAGGTGCCCACCACAATGCCTGGCTAGTTTATCTACTTTTAGTAGAGATGGGGTCTTGCTATTGCTCAGGCTGGTCTTGAACTTATGAGCTCAAGCAGGCCACCCTCCTTGCCCTCTCAGAGTATTAGTATTACAGATGTGAGCCACCAAGCCTAGCTCAGTTCAGCTGCTTTTTCAGCTGTGTGACTTTCAGAAAATTATTTCCCTGGCCAATTTCCTCATGTGTTTAAAAAAGAAAAACTCATACAGTGTTGTGAGAACTAGAAATTTGTGTGTATGCACATGCATATGTGCTTGTGTGTGACACCTGATTCATAGCAGGCATTCAGACCATTGTCATCATTGTTTCCATTAATGACACTCAACACTCAAGTCTGTGTCTTTGAGCAAATTTGGGTTGTTTATATTTAAACTTGCCCTTTCTCATCATATGAATTCCATTTGCATGCCTGCGAAATAAAAATCTCCTCCTCCAGGAAGTCTTATTGTGGGCATTCAGGGTTTGAAGAACCATGTTAAATATATAACCTCCTCCCCACCCTCTATTTGCTCACCTTCTACTAATTTTGGAATATTTCTATATGTTTTATTTCACAATACATCATAAAACGGCCAACTTGTTGATACAGAGTTCTACATGTTAAGATTTTTGCCCTCCTATGTTTATATCGCTTAGTCACTTTGGTGAGCCATATGGCTTGATGATAAAATGATTTTGTGATTTGTAGATTACCAGTTGAAATAAAGCCCATCTAAATTCCTCAGACATATATAATCCCAGTATAGTATAATTTAATCTATAATGTTGTGGCTGTATGGAATATTTCTTTTTCTAGGAATATATAAGCCCAACAATGGCATTGAGAGAAAATTATAATTATAGCAACTACCATGAAACAAATGCTATTCTCATTAAGAGTTACTATGGTCTTGAACTTGTGAGCTCAAGCAGTCCACCCTCATTTTAAACACCAAATTGTATTTTCAAATACATTTCGTTCACATGTTATCTCAAATAGGCATCTTTGTGATGTTAAATGTGGACAATACTGATGCAGTGGAGGAGATGCCGCATGCCTCATACTTAGACACACAAACCCCAATACCAAATGGGAGAGAGGAAGCTCCTAGTTTCTGTATCCCAGGCAAGTGCTACTCTCAGAAATCTTTATTCCTCTCAGAAATTCTGGCTTCTAGCAATCACAAGTGCCCCTAGACTTAATATCACTGTGTGGGGTGACAAAGACTAGAACCCACCTGCTTTAAGTGGTAGATGTGCAAAGAGAGCCTGTCAGAGGAAAATAACCTGTCAGGCCAGAGGCAGCTGGGCCTATGTCTTCCCTCGTTTGTAAAACGGGAGGACTGTTTACACCCTACGTGGTGACATAGTACATGTGAAAACACTTTGTAAACTGTAATACTGAAATAAAACTGCTGTAACACTTTCTCTGGTCCTCAGCCCTTTCTGGGCCTGCAGGAGCCAACATCCTAAAGTACTTTCTTAAGTAAGATGTAGAAAGAAGGCCTCCTGTGCCCACCCTTCCATCCTGGCACACCCAGGGCACCCGCTCCAAGCTGCTGCAGTAACTTCCTATTCTGTTAACCTTGAGGAAGGCAGGGACCTTCCGCTTAATTCTCCATGTGGCTGTGGTTTTGAAGTGGAGGAGAGGGGACGTAGAAGCAGAAGGGATAGTTATTCATAGAAAAATGTTTTTCTTGCTCTTTTTCATAGAATACCTCCAAGGTATGAGTAAACAGAAACCTTGAATACACTGCTTTTTCCAAGCCCATGGTCAAAGACAAAAGAAAAGTACATGATAAATAAAAGGGATTCTCTCTTCCATTTTCTGACCACACCAGAGAAGGAGCGCCCCGTGTGTCAGTGCTCGTCACGTGTCCAGAGTCAAGTCCAACATCTCACATGGCAGTGCATCAGAAAGCCTGAAAACAAATTATGACTGGTCTTCATTCTGTCTCCAAGGGGGTTTCCATAGTATTGTTTTAGCTTGAAATCCCTCCTCACTACTGTGAGGAGATGGAAGTTCAGTCATTTTCAAAATCTGATGGTCTTAAACAAGCTACATACAGATAGCATGAGGGACCCAAAGTGTAGCAGAGGGAATTACTTCCTTGACCTCAAAATTCCAAGCATTCAGATACCCAAACTTTTAGAGATTATGCCCAGCAGGCTGTATTGGCATTTCCTTATGCAGAAAGAAAGTGACACAGTGACACAGCCCCAGCATCCAGCCCTCTCTCCTCTACTGGTCTGTGAGTTCTTTTGGTCACTAAGAATGCTATTTGGGGATTTCCTCCTCTTCCTTTTATTACCTTTAACACTAGACAAGTGAAGAAGAAGAAGAATTAGAGGAGGAAGAGGAAGACTTGGAAGAAGATAGGAAATCCACAAAAGAAGAGGAGAGTGAGGTGCCGAAGTCCCCGGAGCCACCGCCAGTCCCCGTCCTAGCTCCCACAGAGGGGCCACCCATGCAGGCCCTCGGCCAGCCCTCCGGCTCCTTCATCTGTGAAATGCCCAACTGTGGGGCTGTAAGTGTCTGTGTCGTCTGGGGATCTTTTTCATAAAATGACAAGCGAGGGCCGTGCAGCTGTGCCTGGCTTTAAGAGAGGACATTTGGAAGAGTGCACTCTCAGCAGTGCGAGTTTGGCAGTGCACACTGCAGTTGCTGTTGTTTTCTTATCCATTTGGCCAACAGATTCTTAGAGTGTGTGTTCTGTGTCAAGTATGATGCTGCATGTTGGTGGACACCAGGAAGGTCCCTGCCCTCAGGAGGTGTGTGATTCTGAGCTCTGCAGTGAGTGTCAGCCTCCGGCCTCCAGATAGTACACTCAGTATTTCCTGGGGCCCCTGCACTCACCTGGGCTGTGTGTCCCACCAGGGGAGCCTGCAGACATAACTGGCCTTTTATGATGTAATTATTTACCCCTGCTGCCTGCAGTTTTACCCAGTTGGAAGGTTTTTATTTCATATAGTATTACTAATTCAAATGTCACTAATTTGAAATCTGAAAAAGTTGTTATAAAAATTTAGGTAAGTTTCTTTGTACTCCAGGGGCAGGGGTGAAAGATTTACTAAGTAAATTAATCCTGTAAACAAGCTGAAAGGGGATCTCTATAATTACCTAGCCTATTACTTTTTAAGTACTTTAGAAGCATCATTTGACTAAAATAAAACAAGTTTACTGTTTGGTCATTCTCAGTACTTAAAGAAAGGCCTTACCAAATTGGTACTGGCCTTGTCTAAGCCTCCATGTGCATTTTCAAAGATATCTTTTAAGGTTATTTACTTTGGACTCTTAAACTCCCACTGGTCCCCTACTCATCTAAACTGGGGAACTTTTCCCAAATCAGGTTTCTTAAAGCCAGGCACACCTATACAGGTGAGATCTAGAGGTATTACCTCCAAAATGAGAATGTTGTTCCTTTCACAGAAGTCCCATTTTCCTCAAGTTAGTGTCTTGTCTTCACTTGAACATGATACAGGACAATACTGTTTTCCAGAGAGTATTGAAGGCTGCTTATTGAGCTTGTCACTTAGATGGAGAAAGCAACAGTCTTTAAAATATTTTGATCCTAAAACAGAAATTCATTTGATTCACATTTAAGCAAAAAAAAAAAAAAAAAAAAAAAATTGAAAAGTACAAAATAAAAATATATATATATGTGTGATACCCATTTTGCATTAGCTTGTAGAGAACAGAAGAAATGGCTAGCTTGTGTCCATCTTTGATATTTAACGACGGGGCCTCTTCACTCCATCACTGCCTTTGTATAGAACGCTTTGGTGCAGGGATTATTGAGATTTAACTTCAAATGACATTATTTCTTGGTGAATTTATTCAGAAATTGGATGCTTCCTCAACTCACAGTTTTGGTATACTATAAATTGTTTACTGAGTAAGAAGTCACTTTTTTACTCTTCCTAATCAGAAATTCTCAGCAAAGTAGATAATTTTTAATAACTTTTTAAAAATCACAGGGAAAGAAAGCATACTTTTATTCCTTGCCCAACAATGGAGGCTTTGGTTTCTAAACTGGTGACAGATTATTTTCTCTGTAAGACAATAAACAGAGCCACCACTACAGCGGGGCACCTGAATGGGTATTCCCGCGGATGAGTTTAAGAAGCTAGAAGTTGGGGTGCTTGAACTCGTGGTATGCATTGCATCCCTTTATAGTGGTGGTCCTAAACTGGGGACATGTCTGGAGACATTTTTGTCACTACTGGGAAGTGCTACTGCCATGTGGTAGGTAGAGGCCAGAGAGGCTGCTGAACACAGTATAACACAGGCCTCCACTACACGGGATTATGCAGCCCAGAATGGAGTGACACTGGGGTTGAGAAGCCCTGCCTGTGGCAAGCTTCAAAGTACTATCCAGGTTCCTCCCCCTTTAATACAAAAGTCATTTTGTATTAAAGTTTGGGGGTCTTCAACATCGGGCTACTGATTGGGCTTTGTATAATGTGTAGACTATGTCAGAGCTCTAATCAATGTCTTTCAAACTGTTTGGGGGGTGCTGTGAGTAGATTCAACTGAGCAAACAGACTCAGTTCTGGGTGCTGTGTCCATTTCCGCTAGAGCACCTCTGCTTTTAAGCTGAGCGTGAGCTCTTGAGTAGGACCCAGTTTGTTAAAAAAAAAAAAGAGAGGAGGGATGGAGGGAGAAAGGAAGAAAAATAAGAGGGAGGGAGAGAAAGAGATAATTTTGGGCTTAAAAAAGTGTGCAGAAGAGAAATGGCCTGCCTTAACAGCTTACCAGTTAGTTCTGACAGTGGATCTAGACCCCTGTGTCTTCTCGTCTGTCTAGAGGGCAGCTTTGTCCTTTGTATCATGCCACACTGCCTCTTGCCTTCTGGTTGTAACAGTGATGAGGTTTTTATTGGCACAGCAGTATCGGTTGTGGTATTTGATCCTCCCTTTCTGTGGGGTAGGCCCAAAGTTTACTCGTATGAAACCCTTATACCCATTGTTAGACACTGTTTCAAGTATCACATGTTCACCATTCAGTAACTAATAACCCTAATTTCCTTTTCAGGACTGTAGATGTCATGTCACTCCCTTTCTTCCCCAGGTGTTCAGCTCCCGACAGGCACTAAACGGCCATGCCCGCATTCACGGGGGCACCAACCAGGTGACCAAAGCCCGAGGTGCCATCCCCTCCGGGAAACAGAAGCCTGGCGGGGCCCAGAGTGGGTACTGCTCAGTGAAGAGCTCGCCCTCTCACAGCACCACCAGCGGCGAGACAGACCCCACCACCATCTTCCCCTGCAAGGAGTGTGGCAAGTAGGTGCAGTGGGACCAGGGACTGAATCTGAGTTTGTGATGGATAATTGCTCTGCGAGTACCAGGCCAAGATGGTCTGGGATTTCCTCAGCTGGAAAAAGAACCTAGAGTCCTAGACTCTCAAAACTCTTACTCATACTGTCCTTGGGATCTGTATGGTGGACCTTGTCTCTGGCTCAGAACATGGCCATCCTGATGTCTTAGAGCCTGCAAAGAATGGATGTCTTCAGAGCATGACAGAACTTCACTCTTTTCCAAAAATGGTGGGTGGGAATCTGATTCCCACTTCTTCCCTTCACACCCAAACCATATTCATTAATGTTACTCTCTTTGCCCCTCCCTGCTGAATGGTACGAGGATGGCTCTAGAACACCTAATCAGAAGCTCCCCATAGCAGAGATGGCTCATACAAGGTCCTTTACCACTACTGCTCACATCTGCCCAGGGCAGACATCACTAATCAATTACCATACTCTGCTATCACATTAAGACAGGCCCTCAAATCTTTTTCATTGTCATACTTCACTCTAGCAAAACCAATTAATCAGAGTTAACTCATGAAATAAAATATATTTGTCATCCTGCCCCTTTAGGTATAATTTAAAACAACTAAAGGGGAAAGGTGACAGGAGGTAGTAACACTAAGCTTTTGTTTTGTTCTATACTTTATGTGTATGAACTCATTTAATCCTTAAGCTCTGGTGAGGCAGGTACTGTTTTTATCCTTGTTTTACAAAGAGTTTAAAGGTAGGTAAAATGACTTGCCCTAGGTTACACCTCCAATAAAGAGCAGAACTGAGATTTGAGCCCAGCTTTGTCCAAATGCAGAGCCTGGGCTCCTGATCACTGCTCTGTCTTTTCAGTTTGCTTTATTTACTTTAGGTAGAAAATGCATTGACGTTTAGATACATGATTCCCTCCCACAGCACCCAGTAGAGAATTCTAGTTTACTTCTCAGTAGTTCTGCCTGTCTTGAAGAGTATCACATCGTCATTCTCTTCCTGTAATTCCCAGTGCCTCAAACTTGAAGAGAAGTGTTATCTGGATAGATGCGATCAGGTAGCTGCTGAACTCTATCATGAAAACATCCCTAAGTTATATAAGCAAGGCCAAGTAGGACCTCTGTTATCCGAGCCTGATAGAATAGGGCAGGTACCTTAGTAGTCACTGTCATTTATCAGGGAATCACTATTTGCCTGGCACTGTTTGAAAGGATTTCTTACATGTTGTCTTAGTCAATCTCGTGTTGCTATAACAAAACTACATATTGAGTAATTTAAAAAGAAGTTCACTTCATACAGCTCTGGAGGCTGGTGGGTTAAGGGTCAAAGGACCTGAATCTGACAAGGGCCTTGCTGCTGCATCCTATGCCTGAAGGGCAGGGAGAGGGCAAGAGATTGAACTCATAGCCTCTAGCCCAGTGGTTCTCAACCTTCCTAATGCCATGACCCTTTAATACAGTTCCTCATGTTGTGATGACCCCCAACGTTGCAAAGAAAGTAATTTTATGGTTGGGGGTCACCACAACATGAGGAACTATATTAAGGGTCGCAGCATTAAGAAGGTTGAGAACCACTGCTCTAGCCCTTTTATAATCAGTATTAATCCATTCGTGAGGTAGAGCCCTCATGAACTAAACACCTCCCATTAGGCCCTACCTCCCAGCACTGTTGCACTGGATATTAAGTTTCTGACATGATTTGGGAGGGACACATTTAACCCATTGCACATATTTTGATTAATCTTTTAAGTAGGTCTATGAGGAAGGTACTTTTAGTAGCTTCTTTTTTACAGGGATAAACTGAGGCACAGAAGGGTTAAGCCATTTGTTGCAGTTACACAGCAGGTGGCCAATTGGGGATTCAGTCTAGGCAGTCTGGACCAGCTTCCTGCTGTGCTGCCTCTGAATCACCCTAATTCAGGTCAGTGGCCCCACCAAAGTGAATTGGACCTAGCAATCTCTTCCCATCTGTGAATTGCAAGGATGGGAGAAATGGATCTAGGTGCTAGTCTCCTCTGTGCTCTGCTGTCCTTCAGAGCCCAGACATGATGTCATCTTCACATCACCACCCACCACACATAGAGTGAACCACAGAACATATGGACCCACAAATTAAACATGAGGGTTATTTTCTTAAAGTAATGATGGACCCACCCTGAGCTAACTCTTAATTATCTCCCAGCTATTTGCCCCAGAGTGGAAATGTGGGGTCATCAGGATCTTACCAATTTTCCCTGAAAAAAGCCAATAATTCCCAACAGTGCGGCACAAATAGGCTATAATTCCAAATTCCACCAGGTGGAGACAAAGGATGGTTTAACAAGATAAAAATTAGTATGTCATGCTTTCTGGCTTTCAGCAACATCTATCTGTCTGGTTTTAATGTTGCTTGGGAACGTTTTCTACCAGGCGTCCAGTTAAGATTTCATGGAAAATAGAAATGCTTTCTGTGATTTTTCAGCCTAAAAGCAATAGTAGGCAAATCTTCACAAAACACCCCTTTTAGTTGCTAAATTATGTTCATTACATTTAAGTTTTCAATATGTCCAAAAGGAATTAGGATTTATCAACCTGTTGGACTCAGGCCCTAGAAATCAGGGTTTGTTTGTTTGTTTTTCCTTTATCAGCTCAAGAATGAAAATAAAGTGTTTAAGCCAGACCCTCTTTATAAATAGACAGGTTCACACCTGAGGAAACTTTTTCTGAAAAAGGTCCAGATATTAAATATTTTAGGCTAATTTATGTGCCCTTCCCTCTGTAGTAGAAAAGCACCACTGTAGAGAAAAGCAGCCATAGACAATACATAAACAAGTAGACATGCCTGGGTGCCAATGAATTTTACTTAGAAAAATAAGCTGCATTTGCCCCACTGACCATAGTTTGTGGACCTTTTGTCCCAGCATTTCTGTGTCAGCAGTATTGACATTTGGGGGAAGAGGGCACCGTTGAACAGCATCTCTGGGCTCCATCCTCTAGATACCAGAAGTGTCACTGCCCCACCACTGTTGCAACAACCAAAAATGTCTCCAGACAATTGCCAAATGTTTCCTGAGAGGACAAATTACCCTCAGCTGAGAACTGTTATTTTACTCTAAAGCCAACAGTAGGAAATGATGATGATATGATTCCCAGTAAGAGGGAGTCTTTCATGAAAAGGAGTGGTAGATGTAGCTCAAAAGTCAAGCACAACAAAGGCAGAAGAGGGGCCTCTGGCCACACAGTTACTGGTGAACTCGAGGAGGACAGAGGGCTGAAGTGGAGGGTACAGTGGAAGGAGGACCACAAAGTGTCTTGAAGATACTTGAAGTATTTTGGCTGTGGTAGAGCATGTGGAGAAAGGCAAATGAGTAAGAATTTAGCTGTGGAAGAACAGGGCCGGGGGGGGGGGGGGGGTAAAGGTTTTGTGATGTGGCCTGTCAGAGCTCATTAGTGTGATGTGGGGATTCTCCAGCAGAGTGGGCCTGGATAGTGATGGGAAGAAAGGGCATGTGCCCTGGACCCCAGTGGGACAGGAGGACCTCTGAGACTTTCTCCTCTGTCATCACAGGAAGGCAGCCTGCCACCCCGTCAGTGTGTTCCTGTCCCCATCCCCTTTTCGAGTAATGTTTGGAGAGGAGGGAGAGGAGAGGTGACAGGTTATAGGGAAAGGAGGTCCTACGGGCCAGGGACTGTCAAACCACACATCCCCATTCTCTGAAGGAAACCTAGATTTATAAGAATTCAGATTTCTTTCTGAATTTCACGAGCTCCTTATTCTTTATTTATAGGGTCTTCTTCAAGATAAAAAGCCGAAACGCGCACATGAAAACTCACAGGCAGCAGGAGGAACAGCAGAGGCAAAAGGCTCAGAAGGCGGCTTTTGCAGCTGAAATGGCAGCTACGATCGAGAGGACTACGGGGCCAGTGGGCACACCAGGGCTGCTGCCCCTGGACCAGCTGAGTCTGATCAAACCCATCAAGGACGTGGACATCCTCGATGACGACGTTGTCCAGCAGTTAGGAGGCGTCATGGAAGAAGCCGAGGTCGTGGACACTGATCTTCTCTTGGACGATCAAGATTCAGTTTTGCTTCAGGGTGATGCGGAACTATAAAGCCCTGCTTGTCACTTAGAGACAGTGAAAACCCATGGCCTCTGTCTTCATCAATCAGGAAACTTGGACTGCCTGCTTGTTTTGTAACCCTTTTAAACTACCTGTTTAAAAAGTGGTCATTTTATTCAGGTTTAGAAAAAAAAATCCCTCTTCTGTTCCTTTTATTTAAAGAAAAATTGTTTTTGTGGGGGTTTGGGGGGAATAAATAATTGGCACAATGATCTTTAAGAGGTGTTTGGTCTGGGCTGCATCTTCACAAAAATCATCCTCGGCAGGGACCAACTTGACGTTCACGTTCCATTGCTTTTAGAAGTCAACCGGCCTGGGTGACTTTTATCCCAGAGTTTGCTGTGAGTGTGTGTGAAGCAGGCTGCCCTCTTCGTGCTGGGGCCTTGGGCCCTCTTTTCCCACCAAGAGTTATTTTTATTCTGTTCTGACCTCATTCTGTTCTTTGCACTGAGCTTGGCATCTTTGCCAGGAAGCTCTCTGCTAAAGGGTAGCTTTCCGGGGAGCAGAGCAAGCCTGGTGTGTCATGGCTATCCTCCAGCACATACATCATTGTGAGGGGCTGACCAAGCGTGAAGATAGGTTTCCCCTGCATTACCTGTCACTCCTTGGTCGGTCTGCAGGCGTGGAGTACTGTATAATTTAGCCTTTCACTCCCGGCCGTGGTTTACTAAGAACCTGGTTAATAGAGTAGGCTGGTCCTCTTGCATGTCCCCTGGGGACTGGTCAACACTGAGTAGTGGGTGGCAGAGCTGTGTTTCAGCATGAACTGACTAGAGACCTATCTGGAGGTAAAGACCCCAATTACTAAGTTGCCGGACCCCAATTACTAAGTTGCTTTCAAGTTAGTGTGGTTGAAGGGTTCACACTGACATACCTGGAATGCCAGGAAATGTTCTTTTGCCCCCCAAAATAGATCAGAAGAGTCTGTTCTTTTTTGCAACACCATTAATGGTCAGTGGAGTTCTAAATTACTTTGTGCCACTTGAAAGTACTGTGAAACCTCTTTCACTTGGATTTTGCTGTAATTCACATCTGCTGGGCTAAAGTTTACCTTGACACTAGCTATGAGAAACAGAGTTTTCTAACACATACAATAGCACACACAGGGAAATAGCATCAAAAACCAATAAAAAAGGTGTCAGGTACATTTCAACTACAATGTTTGCGTTCAGAGAAGAAGGCATCATTACAAGTCACTTACCAAAGCGTTTCTAGATTTCTGCATACTACATGACTTAGCTCTGCCTCCCCCGGTCCCTGTCAGCAGGGTTGCTGTTTGTACTTGATAAACCTGTAATCCTTCAAAAATGTCATTTAGCCCAGACTTCTGAGCTGAGTCAGACTGACCCATCCCACGGTTTGGGTGAAAGTCAGACTGGGACACTCCCCAGCACAGGGAGGACCCTGCACGTGGTGTCCCCTTCACTGTTAATGCCATATGACTTCCATTGCAGGGGTCATCGGGCCTCAGGCTGCCCCAGGTATGCTGGTTCTCACCTTCATGTAAGTGTGGCTATTACACTGGGCCACTTTCCTGGCACATTAGCATGACATTAGAATATCAGTGGAAGCGTGAGGGTTGGACCCAAGCATCTTTTAAGTTTGATTCTGCAGAAGCATGTAGCTCACACTCACGGGGGCCAGCTGTGCCCACAGCAGTCCCACACAGGCAGTGGGTTCTGAATCTCAGGAAAGCCATGGACAGAAAAAAAATACAAAGATTATTTTCATTCCCATCATTGTGTTTTCAGAGAAGAGGTCTAAGAGGTTTCCTTCAATCTTTTGTTCAGAGAAAAAAAAGTTGTACTTGCTGCGGTTTCAGAAAGGGTATTCCATCCTACGTTTTACTAAGCAGTTTTCAGTTAAAAACTGGGCATTGTACATCCACTTTGGGGCAGAACCATTACAGGACCATTGCCACTGTCGTGTCACTGGCTGATTGCCTGTCCCTGTCACTGCTTCTCTTCACTTAACCAGTGTCTGAGGGGTAGACTGGAACGGTTCTGCTGTTGGGTCTATGGAAGCTTATCTATCAAAAGAGCAAACATCCAGAAAATGTTTATAAAGCAAATGTAATCCTTCTATTTGAAGACTCGCCCAGCCGTTCCAGTTTTAAACATTAAAAACAAACAGTTGCCGTGGCAAAAATATAATGCACAATTTACTTTTAATTTTCCATGCAGTATAGCTTAAGAACTTTTGACTTGAAATAACCAAAGAACTCCTCCTTAACGAGACAGTTCAAATTTCTGAATTAGTATTTCTTGACTATCAACTTAAAGAATTGACTTCCTAGTAAAATATTGCACTTAATTATTTTTCTGAAATGATTCTGCCTGCATGTCTGTGTTGTGTTGTAGCTTCCCCCAAGCCAACCCCACCCTGAAGAACTTTTCCCAATGATTAATGTCTTCAACTCGGTTACTGTTTACTATCAGATGGTTTTTCATTAGTGAATTTAGACTTCTTTGAGAAAGCTTGTATATAAAAAGTTAACATATATTTTATGGAAAAGCCCATCTTATTTTCAAATATATTTAACTGCTGTTATATTTTATTAGAGGAAGGTTGTAAATATTTTCTAGGAGTTCTATTGTAAAGAAAAGTATTTTTGAAAAAAATTAATGTAATAAAAATGAAAACATTTTTAAATAGTGGTTGTGATTGCTTCCTGTTCTGGCCTCGTTATGTTCTATTCTCAGCAAATGACTTGCATGCCTTCCATATCAGGATGTAATTTATTCAGGTTTGCACTATTATAAGTTGACATCATAATATCTAGTGTGCTTAACTGTATTTGCCTGGAATGCAGGTCCCTTGGGTCCATATCAAAGCACTATGTATAGCATATTCATAATTTTTCTTTTGTAATGTGTGTATTTTTAATAAGGATTTTATGTAACATTTTCGCAAAAAGAGGACAGTATTTTCTAGTGAGTTTTATAAAAAACATTTTGCTAAAAATGTTTCTTCCTAGGTCAGTTTTTGTTAAGGTGAACCAAAAGTCTTATTTTACCAGGGGCTTAAAAAAGTTTGAAGCTTGAAAGCAAAGTTATATTTAAACATCATATGTTACAAATAAATAAAGATGTTTTATAGATTTGTCCTAAAAAGGTGCATTCCTTAAAAAAAAAAAAAACTAGGGCATTCTAGGTTGATTTCCCCTCTGAGTGATAAGCATTTTTTTTTAATTATCACGATACTTTTTCAGAAAGAGAATCAGGAGAATTTTACTTAACAGGTTCCAGTCATTAGCCTTCTCAAAAATTGATTACAATTCCTATAAGTGGGCATTCATCATATGGATGTAACCAAATAGCCACTGTCATATTTATTTGTGAAAACCTGATTCAATATTGCATCAGCTGCTCTTAAAATAAAATGTTATCTTTTTGAGTTTCATTTGGCTTAAATATTCCTTCTTTCTAGCCACTGAAATGATTTTTCAATGCTGAATAGTGCTGATACTTATCTGGTTTCTGTAGATGACAGGGTGGAGGTCTGATGGGGAGCTCAGTATCACATACAAGTGTCTTAGAATAAATCCTCCACAAAAGTCTATGTCCACCCTGATGTAGTGCATTTTAAATCTTCCTTTCCAGGGCAGTGCCTGTGGCTCAAAGGAGTAGGGCATTGGCACCATATGCCAGAGGTGGTGGGTTCAAACCCAGCCCTAGCCTAGCCAAAAATTGCAAAATAAATAAATAAATCTTCATTTCTGAATTTTAGTGAATGTGTTTATTTCTTGTTGTTGTTGTTGTTCTTGTTCTTGTTCTTGTCCTTGTTTAGCAGACCCGGGCTGAGTGTGTGTGGTTGGCCCCCTAACCACTAAGCTACAGGCACCAAGCCAGTATGTTTACTTTTTAATGGTCAACAGAAGACTTTAGAAGAAATTTGAAACTCTAGATTTTACACAGAATTTCTTTTAAATGAGCAATGCCTAGTCAAGATCTTGGCTCTTTTTTTGTTTTTGTTTTTTTTTAGGACACATTAAAATTTGCTTTAATATTTCTTTGGGGAAAAAAGATCACATGTGTATTGAATGAATAAGAAACATTTTTACACTATTATTTGTATCTACCATGCCATGAATTCATAGGGAAGAGGTTCCAGTAGCTCAACGAGTCACCTTGCCATTGAATGTGACAAAGTGTTGATTGACTTTTGAATTCATGGGAAATAGGTTCCAGCCTTGTATCACTGTTACATGGGGTCTATTGGTTATCCTGTGTGCTATGTTCTATACCTATTATGCCGTGAGCTCATGGGGAATAAATAGGTTCTTGCACCTAAAAACATGGGTCCACTGGTACTTCTGTGTGCTAGGTTACATGCTTATTATGCCATGAATTCATAGGGAATGGGTTCTAGGAGCTCAGGCTCCTTTCCACTGGTTCTCACAAAGTGGGCCTCTATGGGTGGCGCAGGCTGGCGCTTCAGTTGAACCCAGGTACCTTTCTCTTTGGCTTCCTTCTTTTTCTGATCATTTTCCTTCACACGTTTCAGGAAGCTATCTCAGCTCTTAGAGTGCTTAGTATATTCAATAGGAACATTAATCCTCTTCGCAAGGATCTTGCCCTTAACTTGTTTGTTTACGACAATGCCAACAGCATGCTGGATAACATTGTAGACTCTTCCAGTTTTGCCATGGTGACATTTGTGTGGCATGCCTTTTTGAATAGTACCCATTCCCTTGATGTCTACAATATCACCTTTCCAGTAGATTCACATATATGTGGCCAAAGGAACAACTCCATGTTTTCTAAAAGGCCTAGAGAACATGTATTGGGGCCTCTTCTCTTTGCTTTGTGTTTGTCATTTTGGTGAATTACTGGAAGATGGCGTCTCCAGACGAAAGGTTTTTTTTTTTTTTTTTAACTTTAATTTTGGCTATCAATTTTAGACAGTCCTTTATCAGAGAAAATAGTTATTCCTCTAGAAGGAGCGTGCATTTAGCAAGTGTTATAATGTCTGCTTTCAGGTATCTAGGCCCAGGTATCCAATTGGAAGACTTTTTTTCTTATTCCTCATGAGCCATCATGTCCCAGGCACTACTACATACTGGGTAATACATGGGGGGGGGGGGGGGGAAATAAAAAGATGGTATACATGATTCTTTCCTGCCAAGGAATTTAATTTAATTTGGAACACATGTGGGCCTGGGAACACATCCAGTCCCACCTTTGGGAAGAGTGAAAGTCATACTTTATTAATATTCTGAACTCCCTCATCATCACCCACACATACATTGCAATTTATGACGTGTTAAATTAATTACCTCTCTAATTTTCCAGGTATGCTTATCCATGCAGGTGCATGTGTAAATAAAACCTCTCTGGAGTTTACCTAAAGTCAACTCTAAATTTCATTTATTCTCTACCATCATCAACCCCAATCAGATAGCTGAGATGTGCTCTAGGCATGTGGATGAAAAGTTTTAATGTTAACATAGCAAAACATAATTAGGAAGACATCTTAAGAAAGTGAATAATCTATTCCTAAATGGACTACACGTAATCTTTGGATTGCAGATATCCTTATATGAAAGAACCAAAGGGCTGATTATTTCCTTTATGTAAGAGAGAGAGTCTTTTGAAAGTGCTGTCTTTAGGAAAAGAACTGGTGCAATCAAAATATGACTGAACTTAGAAATACAGTAGAACCTCCATAGTTGACCACCTCTCTACACTAAACACCTCCTTAAGATGATCTGATTTTCATAGACATACATGCACCATATGTACGTTTCAGTACAGGTAGCCTAAGTTCTTTATATTGATCAGTTTGTTACGGTCTCTTGGGTGGTCAGCTTATAGAGGTTCTACTGTATTTGATGTGTCTATGGTTATTTTTCAAAGACATAAAGCAAGATTTACTTGCATCATCTATGTAGAAACATTGGCCTTCTACTCATATGTATGAGGATAGAGGTTTGAAAGTTTAGGCTGTAGGAAAGTGACCCACATTGGATGGGCCAACCTTCAGAACACTGTCCATGCCCACACCATGCCAAAGAGCCCTGTCCATAGCCCTGCTGTTGGCAAAATCCAGTTTTGCCTCTACGATGACTTCCAATTTTCCCCAGTTAATTGGACTAAATTGGCACTTAACTCAAAATCATTATTAGGTCCATAAGCAGTTTGGTAACATGTGAAGTTGGGCTTGGCCTAGGAAGATGAGAGGACCAAATCAAATTCTCACATTTGAGAATGTGAACGGAGAAACTTGGTGAGCATAAAGCAGCAAGCAGTGGGCACATGCCAGATAGATCCTGAGGGAGTACGAACTATTTGTAAGCAGAGACGACCCATCATTAAAAAGACCATGCTTGAAAAGAGTAAAATCTCTAATTTCATTAATCAGAAATGGTAAAGACGAAATAACAACAGATTCCTCAGAAATTCAAAAAATCCTTAATGAATATTACAAGAAACTTTATTCTCAGAAATATGAAACTCTGAAGAAAATTGACCAATACTTGGAAGCATGCCACCTACCAAGACGTAGCAAGAATCAAGTGGAAATGCTGAACAGGCCCATATCAAGTTCTGAAATAGCATCAACCATACAAAATCTCCCTAAAAAGAAAAGCCCAGAACCAGATGGCTTTACATTAGAATTATACCGAACCTTAAAAGAGGAATTAGTACCTATATTACTCAACCAGTTCCAAAATATAGAAAAAGAAGGAAGACTACCCAACACGTTCTATGACGCACACATCACCTGATCCCCAAACCAGGAAAAGACCCAAAAAGAAAAGAAAATTATACACCAATATCACTAATAAATATAGATGCAAAAATATTCAACAAGATCCTAACAAACAGAATCGAGGAACACATCAAACTAATTATACATCATGACCAAGTCAGTTTTATCCCAAGGTCTCAAGGCTGGTTCAATATACAGAAATCTATAATTATAACTCACCAAATAAACAAATTAAAAAACAAAGACCACATGATTCTCTCAACTGATGCAGAAGAAGCTTTTGATAATATCCAGCATCCCTTCATGATCACAATATTTAAGAAAATTGGTATAGAAGGGACATTTCTTAAACTGATAGAGGCCATCTACACCAAACCCACAGCCTATATCATATTGAATGGAGTTAAATTGAAACCATTTCCACTCAGATCAGGAATTAGATAAGGCTGCCCATTGTCTCCACTGCTCTTTAACATTGTAACGGAAGTTTTAGCCACTGCAATAAGGGAAGAAAAGGTGAGCAAGGGTATCCACATACGGTCAGAAGAGATCAAACTTTAGCTCTTCGCAGACGATATGATTATATATCTGGAAAACATTAGGGACTCTACTACGAAACTCTTAGAAGTGATCAAGGAATACAGCAGTGTCCCAGGTTACAAAATCAACATCCATAAATCGGTAGCCTTTATATATACCAACAATAGTCAAGTTCAAAAAATAATCAAGGACTCTATCCCATTCACAGTAGTGCCAAAGAAGATGAAATATTTGGGAGTTTATCTAACAAAGGACGTGAAAGATCTATATAAAGAGAACTATGAAACTCTAAGAAAAGAGATAGCTGAGAATGTTAACAAATGGAAAAACAT